>JAPDSC010001889.1:0-18275 GCA_026290005.1 Latrodectus geometricus
TTACCACTAGTTAGTTATACAAATTATAAATAAAATATTTAAATTATTATTTAGTTTACTGGAAAACTATACTAGATAGTTTCTTTCTTGAATAGAAAACCAAGTAATTTAGTATGTTTGTATTCTTCCAATTTTGCCAACCAATTATTGTGTGATTAATAAAAAGCTTCGAATCTTTATTATTTGATTTTAGAATTAAGTAAGTGACAAAATACGTTTATAATATTTTAAATATTCTTTATTAATCTATTTAGTGCAAATGTTAAAGAATAGTGCTATGATCTTAATATGTATTGAAATCACATATTAATGGTTTGTGAATTACTTGAGAATTGAAATTAGCTAATATTTGATTTTCGTAATTGGAACGAGAGGAATATTTCAATATATAGAAATAATGTGAGAAAATATAGTGCAGTTTATTCTTAGTATATGCTCATATCGGCTGGGTATAACTAATTTGGAAAAATCTTATCTTTTATATAAAAAAATTAATTTAAAAGGAACAGAAATTAGATCAGATCGCCATTTTTAATATTCCGAACTAAAAGATATGAAAAATGGTATATATTAATATCTTGAAAGAAAATTTTAATTTCTTTTAATTTCATCAACTATGTTAATATAAGACTTTTAATTCGAAAATTTATTCACAAAAAATTGTAAATCATTAAAAAATGAAAATATATAAATTTGCTTTTTTTCACAACTAAAACTGTGAAATATTATTTATAAAATTTGTTAACAAACAGCTGAAAAAGCTAGATATATTACCAAAACATATAAATTGATTTTGTAGAATGAAATTTTATTATTCGAAATGTTAGTTTAAAATTTTGGAATTAATGTCAATGTCTGATTTAGAAAAAGGAGAATAACTATAAAGTGTTATGTATTTAATGTAACCCTTTACATATTTAATGTAATATAAATATGTAACATATTTAATGTAGCACTTTACAGTCTTTCTCCTTTGAGAGCGCACTGATTCGAAATATGGTTTAATTTGGAGTACATTTTATTTTTCACATACAAAAATAAAGAGAATTTTACCAGTGTTTATTTATTTCATATTATTTTTAGCTATATACTCCAAAATTTCATATAAAATTCAGATAATATGACGACTCAGATCAACTTAAACTTTGTCTAAAGAGCTTTATCACATACATCAGATTTTCCCAAAAAGTACTATAAGGATTCTAAATCTTTGTTGGCTTCTTTAAAATATGTATGTAAGCCAATTCCACATTAATTCTTTAATTGTATTTTTCAAAAAATTGAACCCCCTGTAACGAAATCATGCTATCTTTAAAATACTGAATACTGTTTACTGAAGCACAATTATGTGTATCATCTGAACATGCATTTCATAACGTATGTATGACAATAGATAGGAATTTCATTGAAAAGATATTTCTAAAGAAAAATTACACCAGCAAAAAATTTTCTAGTGAATGTTTTATATTCAAAAGTAATATAAATGTATCGCGTTCATGAAAATAAATAAAATATTATGCACAATAAATTATCACTAATCGTTACCTTCAGAAAACTCGTGAACTAATAAAAATATTTTAAGTGACAAAAAATATTTTAAATTATAAAAAGGGTGTAGGAAGCAGTGATGTAAAAGAACAGTGATAAACGTACAATTTGAGACGCGATAATTAAAGGATTTCGTTTCCAATTTTAGAATTCATAATTCGAAACATATTAACATGTTCTTCCTAAATCTGATAGTATTTAATCTTGTTAGAGACAATGTATTTATGAAGTTGAGGCATATAATAGTTTATATGTATCAGGACTTAAAAAAATTAAGCTTAAAATTAGAAAATAAAAAGTAAAAATAAGAATTCAGTTTTATCTGTAACTCTTGTATATTGTCTTATCATTCGTGTCTATTTCACTCAGATAGAAACTAAAAAGTCTACAACTCAAACCCAGTCTTCTTTTCCAGAGTGGTTTTGAAATTTTCTTTGGCAACCTTCATCTGGAATCTCAGAATTGTATTAGGATTTTTTCTACAAATGCAATAAATCATATGATATCGTAAAAAAGAAAGAAGAAAAAGTATTTTTCTTCATGTTATAAAAAAGAAAATGCCAGTGAGATTTCGGCTTTTTATTTAAGTGATTTTTATGATATATTTATAATTATTTCACTCGTATACTTACTTAGAAAATAATTGAGTGGTTTAGCTGAATGGGGTTAAATTTTTTATTGATTTTCAAATGTTCATTTATTTAAGAATTGATATATTGTTAAATATTTAAGTAAAAAAAATGTACTTAAGACAAATTTTGTTAAGAAATTATTCTTTAATACTTTATATAATTTAGAAAACTATTTTACGTTTAAATATTAATCAATAAAGCTTTTGTTCTACTAGGATTAATTTATTAACGCGCACACACAAACATTACATGTAGTAATATTAAATAACAATATTGTGATATCACTTATAAAGATAGCATTTAATGATTTGGAATTCCTATAATCACAAGTATTTTATTAACATAATTTTGATTTATTAGAACAATTTTGGATAGTAGAAACCATTCATTTTTATTATTATAGAAACTTTTCATTTTTTAATGTTTATATCACAGCAAGCATGTAATTCTGGTATTAAATTTAAATCAAATATATTTCTTACTATTTGCGTGTCATCATTAAAATCTCCCAACAATAATTTTATTTGCTGTAAAAGCAAATAATCATTGAAAAGCATGAACTAATTTTCTTGTTTTATAGTTAAATTTTTATCTAAACATTATAATAGATGCATCAATAGACTTTTCATTAAGGAACATGATGGTGTCTAATTAATTTTTATCTCTGCTGTCACTTTATTCCTCATAAAGGGAAATTATTTCAGGACTTATTGTTTAAAATAAAAATTGAAACAGAACTAATAATCTGTTAGAAATGGGAAATCGAACCCACTAGCTAAAGTATAGTAAAAATGATACTAAGAAATCTCTATCATCAGGATTACTTCACAACATATCAAAAATTTCCTCCTATCTCATATAGAATTGAGCCCAAAATGGGCAAACACAAAAATACTCATTGGAAGCGATACAGTTTTCAAAAAAATAAAATTCTTCGAGCCATAACGCAAGGAAAGTCTCCGGAATATTTTCTGATCATTAAGTGCGGAATGTTTTGCTATCATAATGAGTAAGAATCTGATCTTTTTCTATTACAAGAACATATATGAAATAGACATAGAATTTATGTAGACAAGTTTTTTAAAATTATAAATAGATCATATTAATTTCATAAATTTTTAATAAGATATTAGTTTGGGGAAAAAGAAATCCATTATTTTTAAGTGAACTTTGTGTAACTTCTTTTGGATTGGCTTTGTAAAAAGGTTTAAAACAGCTTTGATGTAGATTTTTAGATCTTGCGCGTTACGACTGCTGACATGCGGTTAACTTCGATCATTTTTGATATTTTATAGACATTTTCGACGATGCTGTATCCACATGCGAGGTGCATCTCTAACATCAAAAATACCCGAACGGAATAGACAAAACAAAAATTTTACGTAACTGGTTGTTACAGTCTTATATAGGACGGACGATAAACACCTTTCACAATTTTAGACACCTGGCTATCTTTTTCGCCTTTTCAAGAGAGAAACGAAAATGTATCGAATTTTCTGTTTATTGTCTTCCATTTTTAAAACCTTGTACTCGTAACTGAATGAATCAAACAAAAAACCGCAAGAGAATATTTTAGTGTCAAATGTCACCTTTCCAACGAGCATAAATCTGAAATTGTTTGATATATACATCACTAGATATCGATCACTACAGGCATCTACGGAAAAAATAATGGATTACTTTTTCCCCAAACTAAAATTTTCAAATTTAATGGATGCTTACAAATTCCTTAGAGCAAATTATTTTTAACATACAAATGAAACGTTTTTTATATTATTGAATTCCAAAATTTATTTTAATTTTCTTTTCCCAAAAAATATGGTAGTTCATCTTTTGAAAAAATCTAAAATAAATTATTAAAGACAAATAAGGAAAATAGGGTAGCTAAGTTGTAAAACTCAAAATTATTTTCCATAAAAACGGAGCATTTTATCTATTGTTTTACGTTAACAAGAAATTGAACTGTCAGGTTCACAAGTAATTTTTCAAAATTACCATACAGTAATAAACAATTTTAAATTTACATTTTTTTAAAAAAAAAATAAACGCTTATTTCAATATTAACTTTAATTTTATTTAAAATTGAAATAATTTTTTTAACATCATAAATATTAGAAAAGTTATTTTCACTATTTTACATTCACAGCAATTTATATTATTTTACAATTTTTTCTAATCATTCGCATCTTACAATTTATTTGATTAAATAAATTAGCTGAAATTTCTAGTTTAAATAATTAATCAATATTTTATTTATTGCTTAAAATTTTCAGCTGCTTTTTATTTCCATTATAAATATTCCCTATATTTAAGATTTTCATATAGCGACATGATGAATATTTGCATTATCTTCTACACTATTTACAATTTTTGCATTTTACACAATTAGACGCTTTTTTATTTCAAATTAATGCTTGTCCTCATAATTATAAATTTTCAAAAACATTTTAAATCACGTATGTATTAGATAAATTACAGAAATATAAATTATTTACATAATTTAAAAAAGATATATGTAATTACAATTTATTAATATAAAGCAAATTGCATGCTTGCAGCCTTTTTTTCTTAACATTGAATTAAATTGGATGAATTCATGTGAAGTTATAAAACAAAGTATTTACCTTGATTTATCCTATTCAAGTTATACTGTTTTTAATTTTAGAAAATTAATAATAAATGTTTCTTCATGATGGAATCTATTATAGAAAATGAAATGCGTATTTTTTATACCACAATGTATTTTATATTTTATTGCATTTGCATATTATTAAAAACACATTTATTTTCATATTCATAGTTGGCTGTATCCCAGTGTACGGTACGCTATTAAAACAAGATGGCGGACAAGGAGCGTACCGTTCACTGGGAATTAACCTTCATAGTTTCTTTAAAATCATTTATATCTTATAATGTAACTTAAGAATTTTTTTAATTTAAAATCGAAGCAAATTTTTAATTTTTTTTTCATTGCGAAGCAAAATTTGAAGAAAAAAAACTTTAAATATTTTTCATATTTTTGTGTAAAAATCAAACAGTTCATACGAATTTTAAAAGGAAATTATTTATATATATTTTTTGATAATATAGAAAAAAAATTAATGCCTTGAATTTTAAAATTCTTATTTACATTTAACCTTCTCAAACCATTGTGTTCCTTAAAAGGAAGTAAAATTGTAGATAACTACAGAGAAAATTAAAATATGACTAATTAAATGTAAAAGAAACTTTGTTTACTTAGAAGAGACTAAAAAAAAATAAATTAAAAACTATATGTAAATGAACATTATTTGATTACATCATTAAACAGCTTAGTCAATATATTCTTTCCTAGGTTTCTTAAGAAAAATTTTAAATTTCGGAAGCTTTTATTCCATTAGAAGAAATATTCCTTATTAAGGACCTTATTTTCAAAATAAAATGTGTTGATAAACAGCGTAATAATTTAATCTGAGAATGTATGCTACAAAAAGCAAGCGGTTATACATGAAAGTAATATTACTTCTTTAAGGATATTTCAAAGCAGATATTTATTTTACTATTGAAATATTCTTGATTATGATGTTTTTAAAAATAGAAAATCTTAGTGGACGTAAGTTAAATTTATTTCATTTACCCAGATTGTTTAATTAATAAAATATGAGAAATTACTTTCTTCCAGCATATATTGTTTTAATTAAATTCATTAAACTGGTTAAATTAAAAAAAATAGTTTGATAGTAAAATAAAAATTTTGGGGTGTGTTTGTAAATATTGTCCTTGTAGATGTTTAAAATTAATTGATTATGAAATTTACGTTGTTATTGTTTGGAGAGTTGGAGAACACATCTATTTATATACATATGCATATTATTTTAAAGCATATACAAAATTTAGGAGTAACAATTGTTTTGTGATACATTTCTATAAAAAAGAATTTTTTTTTTATTCTGGTGGGACACTCGGTGACGGAACCCGGATACTGCTACTCATTTTAGCGCTACCTAGTGGGCAATTGTGAAGCGAGACATGGAGGGACGAGTTGCATTGCTCATGACACACCATCACAAACCCGTTTATAGGTCGGGACACATTCATCCATTACCCCAGAAAAAGAAAGGACAAAGATACATAAAGGAAACACGGCCATGTCCAAACCAGGATTCGAACCCGGGACCAACAACCCAGGAGTGAGGAATGCTAACCACTCAGCCATCAGCCAGCCGCTTAAAAAAAAGAAAGTAAGTACTTGGATTTTAATTATGGTATTCAAACAATTAAGTATATCAGATATTTTGGAGTTTTATTTATACTTATTACATAAATAAATAATAATTATAGATGATGAAGATCAACATATAATTAGCGTTTTTACTTGTAACAATTATTTATGCAACTATCTTAAAATTTCTAACGGAATCTTTATATTATCTTGTAATTGCTGACCTTTTACAACATGATTATAATATCCAAAATAAATATTACTGGAGTTTAAAAATGCTAATAACAAAGATTTTTTAAAACCATATATGCTTGTTTTTGGTTTTAAAACATCTAATGACTCAGTGAACAGAAATATACAATTACAATCAATGAAAGAAATCAATATACTGATCATTATCACTTTAAGTAACACGAAACTAAGAGTTAAGATACACGACACACACAATATATCAAAACATATTGAAATGGCTTTTGTGAGAGGAAGAAGCACTCGGGAGCTAGCTTTAAACTTTCTCTTCGAAAATCATTAAACATTTCTCTTCAAAAATATTTCAAGTTAAAATACTTTTCTTCAAAAAAATCACTAAACATTTGTGGATTGCATTTGCAGACAACAATGCAATAAATGCATGGACTCTGGAGACCCTCACACGAGTCTTATTTCGTCTTTAGAATGTGAAGTAAAGAAAAATTCACTTTTCAATCAATCAAATCAAGACCAATCAATCAAAATCAAAACAAGTGATTGTCAAATAACAGCTTTAGTTGATCCTATATTGAAATAAGTGACTACAGTTTCAGAAATGTTAACAATAACACCTATTTAGATTCTGCATTATGTGCTAAAAATGATGTTATTCCAGAAATATGCAACAAAGTTATTTATGGGAACAATTTTTTTTATGAATTCTCAAAATGCTTACAAAAGAACTTCATTAGCAAAAGAACAAAATTATTGCTTTATAAACATTATTCCATGTATCTTTAAGTATGCGTCTGAAACATGAACGATGACTAAGAGAGATAAAGAAAGCCTATCTGTCTTTGAAAGAAAAGTATTCTGTTACATCTTTGGAGGTTTAAAATACAAAAACATCTGGAGAAGAAAAACAGATTTAGAGCTATATAAGGTATGGGAAGAACCAGATGAAATAAAATTATTTTCTATTTAGAGATACAAATGGGCAAGATACGTGATTAGAATAAATGACAAATAAGCCATCAAGAGGATTTTCGAAGTCAAAAAGGAGGAAAACAAAAGATTCGATGGATTGATTTCCTCGAAACATACTTAAAAATTTTTATATTTAAAAACTGGAAGAGTTTATTCAGGAGAAAATAAACCTGGAATATAATTCTGTAGAAGGCCATAGTCGAGCCTGGTTTGGATTGCTAATTAAAACGCATAGAGATATGTTAAAATATTTATGAAAAATACGAGATTCCAATTAAGACAACGCTGCTGTACATGATTGAGTTAATTTATCAACTTAAGCACTGTTTTCCAAACGTATTTATGAATTTATTCTAATGTTATTGCTAGAAAGATATTGTTTTTCATTAAATACAAGTTAGGCATTTTATAAAGAAGACATTTTGCTAAAAATGAGCCATTACGCTTAAAGATCTTAAACATCAATTAACTAGTTGTCAGTTCAGAAATCACTTCAAATAAAATTTATAATTTAAAATTATTTATATGACTTGATAAAATTAAAAGTTTTACGTAAACATTTAAAATAGCTTTTTTTCATTTTATTATTATCTACTGAGTATGAACTTCTCTTATTGAATATGATGACGTTTTATGATAAATGAATATTTAATATTTATTTTACATTGCTTATGACTTTTAAAATAGAAAATTAGTAAGTTAATAAAAGTGTATATTTTAGATTTAAAGAGGCATTAAATACACCCTTAAAATATTGTGTATACAGATATTAATTGCCCTTAAAATACATATATTTTAATATAGAGTCATCGTAAATAAATTAAATTACTTCAAAGTTACACTTTCAACATATTATAAACAGATTATATATAAGATGTTAAAATCCATACATAATATTAGATTTATAAATTTTATAAATTCAGATATTATATTAATCGATATATTCTATATATTACTACATATATTCATTAATATTGCTACATTATTTTAGTAAGCATAAAGTGCTTTTATCTATTTAATTACTGAATTTAATATTACAGGATTTAATTTTATTTAAACCTCTTCAGATAATTTCACTATAACACCATTTTATTATTATATTTAAAATAAATTCTTTATTGTTTTATTTTATATATGAGAATAAAAAGGATTTTATTTAATGAGTATAATACAACTAAACTCCCATTTCCAATGTTATTTTAGTGTTTTTATCAGTTTCTACACAAAAAAACTGTTCCTCTTTACAGAACATTAGTTATTTCATTACAGATAGTTCCTAAATATACTAAATTTCATTGGCTTTCTTTGTTGCAAAATATCTTGAATATTCTAAATTTAAATTTGAAACATTAGACAAAAACTTCAAGGAAATTTCACATTTAGCATATTACACTGCTGGCCACTGTAAATGCAACACCCTGAAGAAAGCATGCAAATAACATGAAAATTACAACATGCATTTGCGAAGGTGAGATATGCGAATGATTAGAATTTCAGCGACCGTATGCGTATGATCAAATCACACTCGCCTGTGGGCACACTTCAAAATGCTATTTAAGACTAGATTTCGACGATTTCAAGTTCGGAAATTGTTTTTTTCTTGCGGTATTTACCAAAAAGCCATAAGTTATGCCTCATTGAAAACTGCAATCATTTTTTTTTTATCAAAAATACGAGTTCTACAGAGGAAAGTGGCTTACAGAGATTGTGGATTAACTTTAAGGGAAATTTATAGACTCGTCGGACAAAACCAAACAACCGTAATGCGGATATGTGATCGTCGGATGTAGGATGGTACGACGGAGGATCGCATCCACCTCAGTATTTTACATGATAACATGCATCACATGATAACAGGCAAATTGTGTGCATAACAGTGACAGATAATTCAGCCGCATCACAAACCATAACACAGACCATTCAGACTGTAACGCATTATCCAGTGTCCATGCGCGTACCATTCGATGGCGTTTACAGCAGAGTTGTCTGTCCACAAGACGTCTTTTGCTTCGTCTAGCAAGACGCGGAACACAGACATCTCCGCCGCCAATTATGCAATAAAAAAAGGAATTGGAAGGCAGAATGAAATGAAATTGTCTTTACTGACGAGTCACGCTTCTGTCTAAAAATTTTAGGAATGTTTTTCAAAATACTTTTCTCATTAATACGGTTACCATATAAAAAAGAATATACAATTTATTTATAGAAAGAAACTCAAAATAAACTGTAGCATATTTTGTGAATTTTATTTTTGCTTTATTGTGGCTGAAAAAGAAACAAATTAAAAACATCAGATAAAATTCAGAAACAAAATTTGTTTTAAAATGATGTTTGAGATTCAAACTTCTAAAAAAGAGTAAAGAACATTAAAAAAATATTTTACGTGCATTCTCTAACTTGATGCATCATTTACTTTCTAATGTAATAAATTCACGTGAAAATATGTTTTTAAGATTTTAAGATTTATAAAAGTAGCATGAAGACTTAACTTATTGCATTTAAAATATTATAAATTATGAGCTCCAAGTTAATATATATGCACGTGTGTGTATGTGAGTATATATATATATATATATATATATATATATATATATATATATATATATATATATATAAAATCAATGTTTTTTTCCTTAAGCTATTCTAGATTCACTAAATTTTTTATTTAAAAGAGGTTATACTGAAATAGGATATTTTTAATAAATGTTGTATCAAATACTTAAATTGAGTTCTAAGCTATACCTTAGTTTTTTCAAAATTAATATTTTTGTCTACTGTACTTGTTTTGGATTGTATTGGTAATATAATCTAGTTTATCTAGTCTATTTCCCAAATAAAGATGATTCGATTCTTATGCTTGTGAAAATAAATTAAAGTAAAAAACTAGAAACAAAATATTTGATATTTTGAAAAATATGTTTCTAACCAATATTTTAATGTCTCAAACACGTTGTCATGCTCTTCTTTATTTTTAAAAATAGAACAAGCAAATCCTTCGAGTCTTTTTCATATTATTTTTTTCTGTAACTTTTGACATTTAGATATAAATCACTTTTATAAACTATATTGGTGGTCTTATAATATTAAATAGTATTTATAGAATGTAGCAGATGAAAAACCGAAATATCCATTCTAACTATTATTAAATTTTAATATTTCTATTGAAGCAGTTGATTGGATTTGTATTTTGCATTTTATCAACATAAAAATTTAAAAATACGAAATAAAATAAAATATTTATTTATTTTTCATTTCTCTTAAATTTATCTTTAAAATTACAATAAAGGTAAAAAGTATTTTTAATCCCTTATAGTTTTCACAAAAACTGTATAAAAGTAACTATTATATATGTATGTGATAATATTTTTTACGTATTATAGGTCTTGAAAAGAACAAGATAATAATAAAGTTTGTTTTTTATGTATTTATTTTTATGGTGTAAAAGTTTCAGCTTTATCGGTATTTAATAGCATTTAATACCTGGATGAGATATAATCTGATCTCTGGGTATATTTTTGGGTCTAATCATGCTTATTAGATTACATGTTAATCTTTTGTTGTAAGCATTCTAATTTAATGTAGCAAATTATCATATTCAAGCAAGATGTTAATAAAAAGTTAATTAATTTTTATTAAGTATAAACTAGGCAATTTTTGCAAAATAAGGGTATTACATTTCTAAAAAATGTTCCATAATCTTTTTGATAAATAGTAATATAATACATATATCAAAAAGTTTCTCGAACATTTTTGATATTAATTTAAAGTTACAGCAATACAATACATCACTTAATAAAAAAAAAGATTTGTATTAAATAGCTATTTATCTGTTACAACAATTTTATATTACTACAGAGAATAGTAACTGAAAACGATTTACTTGTTTTGTCTGGGTCAGATGTTATTGGACAGTGACTTTACCCCAGTCAAAAATCCTATTGCGAGAAAGAAAACAGAAAAGAAGAAGCATAAGAAACTGACTGTGCTTAATTTAAAGTTAGTGATGCTATTGGGAAACGTTCAGGATTAAGTGGTTTTCTTTATGTCTAAGTTTAGTAAACTGCAGAAAAGTTGCGAAACATTATTCTTGCTTTTCTAACTGGTGGTTTTTTTGTCAAGTTTTTTCTAATAGAAATTTATAGCAACTTTGGTTTAAAAGTTATAATTGTATTTTTTTGGTTTTAATTTTTTTAGATTTAAGTGACAGCTGATTTTTAATTCTCTAGTTCCTGAGTAAATAATTACTCATTATTTAAAGATAGCATGATATCGGAAAATTGAATCTTTTCCTTTTTATGGATAGATACACGCTGTTTTGATTTCTGACAATTTGTACCAATATAATAAATAAAGTAATGATTGTGTTTATAATCCTTTGCTAAACCTTTTAAATCATTGAAACACAGTACATTAAAAGCAATCCAGTATTTCCTTATTTGTAAATAATATTCTGAAAGGATATTTATACACTGTCTACCAATAAGTATTTGGACACCTGTGATAGAAAAGAAAAACTAACTTTACTTAATACCAATAGTTGGTAGAGCCTCCACGAGAGGTAATTACAGTGTGAACCCTCCGGGGCATACTTTCCACAAGTTTCTTGTATTACAGCTAGTGGTATTGTCTTCCACTCAGCTTGGAGTAGATATACAAGTTCCTTAACCGATTCCTAGACGCGTAGTGCACCCCTTAATTCGGCGATCCAACTCGTCCCAAAGATTCTCGATAGGGTTCAGGTCAGGGCTTTAGGCAGGCCAGTTCATTCTATGAAATCCATTGGCACCATACCAAGCTTTGGTTAACCTCGAAACATGACAACTGGCATTGTCATCCTGAAAGTAACATGGGTCCAACCCGTAAATCTCCCACAACGTAGGAAGCACATTTTCATCCAAAATGGTACAGTAGGCGTCGCGTTGAGCTTACCAAGAATGGAAACCAAGGATCCCAGTCTATACTAGGAGAAACACCAACATACCATAATTCCACCTCCGCCTAACTTGACTATTGTGAAACTACTGGCAAGAGACGTTCTCCAACAGACGCCAGACCCAGATCCTGTCATCCGAACGGTAAAGGGTCAACTTTGATTCATTTCTCCAAAGAATTCGTTTCCACTGATCTACGGTCCAATTTCGACGTGCTTTTCACCACATTAACCGAGCAGCATAGTTGCACTTAGTAATCAATGGCTTATGGGCAGCAGCACGACCATGAAAAGCAGTCACATGTGCTTCTTTACTGATGGTATTCATTGAAACAATCATCCGGATGCCTGTTGAAACTCCTCACGGATGAGGGCTATCGGTTGGGTGCGGTTCTTCCGAATTTCTCTAGACAGCTCTCATCACTCTCTATCTCCCAGTTTCTTTGGTATGCCGACTCAGGGCACATTATGATAATTACGGCTCACCTTCCACTTTTTAATCACACAGGACAGGACACAGTCGATTTTGGATACTTCATATCGCTTGATATGTCACTTAAGGATCGGCCATATTTGTGATACCCGATAATTGTACCTTTCTCGAAATCAGAGAGCTCCGAACAACGGGGCTTCTTGCATGAGATTAATGTCCATGCTGTTTCTTACACGATATATTCCGGTGGAGGCCGTGACGTACCTCAGGACCGTTGATATCGTCATTTATATAGGTGTCTTAATACTTATTGGTAGACACTGTAAGTGGTAGCTTTCTACTAATATGTTATTTAGATGATGCTAGATTCCAAGATTAATAGATGCGTATTATTAATGTAAAATATAGGATATAATAATATTCATTTGTAAATATTGTATATCTAACAAATTATTGTTGAAATATGATATAATTTTTATATGTAATAAAATAAGGGACTTTAAAAAATTGCAAACTTAAAATGTTAGTAACATAGAACTACTTAAAAAATAATAAATTTCTTTGAATCTATTAAGAAACCATTTAAAAACACATTTTTCATCAATCTCGAAAATTGAATATTCAATTACTTTGGCTACATTTTCTCAAATGTAAGAAGCCACATATTTAAATTACAAATAGAATAATTTCAAATTAATGTTCCAAAATTTCATTATAGAGTATTCACAAATTATGTTATACTACAACAAATTAGAATTTACGGTTATTAAGTATATTATAGTCAACAATTTTCACTATAAATATATGTTCTCAAATGTTGCAAATTTTAATAAATTTATTACAATGTTATGGGCAAACTTAGAGCATTTATTTATAACTTCATTGAAATAAATCCATAAAATATTTTAAATTCATATAATGGTTCTCTTATACAACAATTTTAGAGAAAATTTAATGTAATTCATAAATATATGAAGTTGATTTTATGATAATGCTAAAGAAATGCAGTAATTAAATTGCAAAAGTTGGTGTTGAATCGTAACGTTTGATTTTTACCACGAAAGTAGATAATAGGATAATATATAAGTATCTTATAAATAAAATTATTGATAATTTTAAGATAAATCTATCAAGATATATTATATTATTTAGCAATAGATAATTTAAGAAGACATATTAAATTTCTAAACACATGAAATTAGACAGAAATTTACTTCAGAAAATTCGATAAGTAAATGCTTTGAATTGTTCTGAAATCAAATAATACAATTAAAATTTTAATTTAAATTATAGAGAAAAATTAAGAGGTAAGTTTTTCCGATATTCATCCTATATTTATAATGGAATATTTAGCCTAAAAAGAATCAAAATTTATATATATTACCTAAAAAAATATTCAGCCTATTTAACAATGATATACTTGTATGATAACTATAAATGGTGATTGTAAATTTAAATATAATCAGTCGTTTTCCTTCAGGTATTGAACTAAAACTATTTGCTACGATTATTTTTATGCGAATAAAAAAAAAGCGAAATTCTGTCATTTCTCTTACTAAAAATTTCTTTAAAAATATTCACAGCAATTGTAATGATAACATCGTAATTGTAAATCACTTGAAACTGTATGTATAAGTGGGAAATAAAATTATCATTAAGTAAATCAATGTGTAGTAAATTTTCTTGTAATTTATGAAATTAAATACATATACACTAATATATATATATATATATATATATATATATATATATATATATATATATATAAAAATACATATAAAAATATTTGACTGAAATGGTGTAAATTTAAATTGGATTCAAAAATATCTTTCATTTTTTATCGAACAACGTATTTTTTATTTAAAGTTTATTGATACTTAACAAACATAAATTTCTTCATAATCTTTATTCATTAATATATATATTCTATCTAAAAATAGAAAATAATATACTTTGAAAACTTCTATGGTTCTTACGGCATATTATAAAACTAGATGCACTTTATCAAATCGTAAACTTCTTCTATTCATTGTATAATAATATAATAAAGTATTTGTGTAGAAAAATTTAATGGAAATTTTAGATAGTGTATTTGGCATTTTTCCAAGCAGGAGAAACCGTTTAAATCCTTAGAATCACCTATTGGCTACAATGTCTGTTAGATTTTATTGTTCAGATTATCAAGGAAAAACTCCGTAAAATCTTCAAACGGAATAAAACGCAAAAACAGCTTGTTTTTCTCTATAAAACCATTTCTTATTCTGAGATAAATTCTTAATTTAAAACAAAATTTACACAGAAAAATTAAAAAGTAGTTCTGGTATTTTGCTTTCATATTTATGTTATAATATATAAAATTTTCATCCATATACTGAATTTTAAATTACAAAAATATAATCTCAGATGTTTCAAACTTTATATATTGCAGTTTAATACCCATTAAATGCTTAAGGGATTTACATATTAGATATACTCAACACACGCAAACTTATTAGTCATTACCATATCCTAAATGTGATTTAAAAATTAATATATATATGTATAACTGTCCCTATATTTGAAAAAAAACTTAAGATTATTTCAATATTTCATGAAATCCAATTATCTCATTAACAATTAAATTATCATCTTATTGAAATATCACTGAATAACGTAAACTGCGATGTGCAAGTCACAAGTATTGTATGCCAATAACGTAATCCTTCTACTTACTATGGGCAGAATTGACGGTAGCTTTTGTATTATGGAAGTATATATTCAGTTTAGGAATACACGTTTGTATTTAGAAACATTCATTTTAATCAAGCGTGTCATACATTTACTATATTATCACAATGCACAGGGAATACGTCACAGTTTATAGTGTATACATTACAAATACAGAACAAGTGAAGTGCTATTGAAATGTGCTTTCATTTACACAGTACAATAATATATATTCTTAAACAATATTTGTGTATTACAAATTGCATTTAATATGTATTTACAACTTACAATTTTTAAAACTTCCATAATAGAGAATTTCAATACAATATTTATTTAGATAAATGGATTGAGGTTAAGTAATTTCACGTAAAAAATACCATTTTTTTTTTAAATTTTTGGAATTCTAGAAAATAGTAATGTATGTATATTTTTGTAGAGTTACCCAGTTCGTGTGTAAAAGAAATAATTTTACCTTAAGGTATCATAATTCATTAATTATTTTTTTTGCTAATACACATAAATAATTTGGTGCGTAAGATGTAATGTTATGCATGCATTTAACACTCGGTTATAAATTTTAAGAAAACATAATTTTAAAAAAATTTATAATAATAAATAAAAGATATATTTAGGAAATTTTTTGGATGGAAAATATTTCAAACTGTGCTTTGAATAAAAAAAAAAACTGATCAACCATATTAAACATGAAAAATTGTGCAAAATAAACATTTAGACTATGTTAGTAATTTTCACCATATTTTATAATCAATATTGGTCATTTATTATTGAAGACTGTAATAGAAATATTTTTAAGAAATAAAATTTAAGAAAACTATAAAATTGTTATTTTATAATATGCAAAAGATATTTTTCTATTTAAATTTCAAATTTAATATGCTTGTAATAATAATTTATTTAATAATATAAAACTATGCTTATACATTAATAGATTACTTTTTACCAAATTCATAAAATTTCTGAAAAATTAAAGGAATCAATATCATCATACTTCAGAAGCTGATTAAATTTTATAATTATCTGTATAAAAATAACAATTTTTAAGCAAATCCAATTATAATCTGCATAGAAAAAATATATATAACTTTCTAAAAAAGATACAAACTATTGAAAAAAAGATTTTTCATAAATACCTATCAATCATTTATATTCATAGTAAATTACTTTATCAATAAAACAGAATTAATGTATCGAAACTTGTAATGCCAAATAAATGTTTTATCCTCAAAGATTGAGGATACTTGACTACGTATTAAATATAAGTTTCTTCTTAAATCAAAAATTCATTGTAGCTTCAATTTCTAGGAAATCGTTTTTATTAATCGCAATTATTTAATCGCAATTTCTAGGAAACATATTTTATTCCAATTCGAATATGTAATTAATAACGCATCACTGGAAAACATACATAATTTTGCCTTAAAATAAACTAATACTTTAAGGTATTCCAAGAAAAATAAATAAAATTTCATAAAATATGATGAAATTAAAAAGCTTAATAAATTATAAATGTGAATGGAATATTGACTTAAAAGAATATACCGTTCAAAAATTGAACTATCTAATCTTAGAATATTTAACAATTGCAAAGCAAATATTTCGTAATCACACTTTTCAAAATATTTTTTAATTCATAAAATAAATATATTATATAGAATGCATTAAATTAAAATCATATAAAAATAGGAACAGCATATTTACTAATTTCGTTTTTCCAAATGTTGGATCTAATTTATTAGGTATACATTTTTTATTATTTCAAATCAAAATCACAAAGAAACGATATACATTTTTTCTAATAAAACTAAAGATTTATACCTTTTCTTTGCTAATTTGAAAAAGTGCTTAGAATTTTTTAAACTCCTGATAGCAATTGTTAAGGATTTAAATTTTACTAAACAAACTATTTGGGCAAAAAATGAAACAATGACTAAGTTAGCAGGCTTCAGTTGTTAACATTTATATTCTATAGCTATTTTATTATTAAAAATTAAAATCTCCCACGCTCTAATTAGCGCTAAGAATCTGTGAAAAGCATCTTAATTAAGCATTAAGAGCAAAAATATATTAATTAAATTGCATCATACCAACCTTTAGCACTAATTAGAGCTTATTTATCTCAATCTATTTTCCAACATTTTTATATGAAACAACTTTTTCTTCACATCAAGTGAGTTTATTATATTTTCATTAGAGTATGCAAAATACATCACATCATTACAACACAGTAATACATATAATTTGCTGAATGTAGCAATTTTAACATATTATATTTTTAATTTTGTGACATAGGATACCTGTTTTGATAGTCTGAATAATACGAATACTTGTTTTACATATTAATTAATTTCATTAATTCTAATAATCATACATTCTTTAATTAATTAAATTTCTTTATTTTACAATAAAAACTTTATACATTACCGACAAGAAATATTGTTTATGGATTGTATATCTCTTATATTTATCATATTTTATTCACAATTATTATTAATATAATAACAACTGAAGCAAAAATGGCCTCATTTAAGAACAAATTTTTGACGCTTTATCTAAATCAATTCTATTTAATTACATTTATTCTCACTGATATCTGATACTAATTTAAAACTACTCAGAGTTTTTTTTTTT
>JAPDSC010001897.1:0-10112 GCA_026290005.1 Latrodectus geometricus
GGGATCCCGAGATCGGCAGAGGGAAGAGAAAAGGAAGGTTGTTTCGAGCCGATCAATAGTTCAACGGGCTCGAAAATTGATGGTAATTTTAGCATCGCTCGGTAGTTCGCCATAGAGGGAATAAAGGAAAAGAAGTTTTATATTCAAATGCTATAGTGGAGTGGGGAGATGGATGCTCGATTTGCGGGTATTGGAGATGGGGGGTGAGGCTCAGATGGAAGGGGGATGCATTCAGCCCTTTGGAAAGCTGGTCAGGCGTCAAATTTGTGCGGCAATCACAGCGTCTCCCACCCGTTTTGCAAACCCCCACCCGCACCACACTTTCTCTTTCCAGGGCGTGGCAGATTCGGACGGTAGGTGGGTAGGTGGGAGCGAAGGGGTTGGGCGCTGGATGCGCCTCCTGGTGGTTCATCTCGTGTCTCCCCCTCATCAATTTTGAGGGCCGGGAGGAGGTGCGTGTGTGGGAGACGATGAGGGGAGAGTCCGGGGGTAACCGAGAAGGGTGACGGTGGGACGTTGTTTGGGACCAAGACGGAGACAGGGTTGCTTCCATTTGTTTGTTCAGAGGTGTCAGAAATTGTCGCCAATCTTTCTACGGTAGAAATTTTCATCGCATTGAGTAAAAGAAAAGTTGTGATTTACGAAGAAAGAAAATACATCATGGATGAGATCTTTCTATTATTTAATAAAAATTATCATATTTGGAAGTTTATAGGAACTTCTTTATTTAAATATAAAAAAACACCCTGGGAATCAGTCGACAAATATTTATATTTTCATACATAAATTTGACGGATAAAAAAGATGTATTTTTTTTATTTCAGTTACAATTTTAACATGTTACAGATTTCCCAATATTTCAAAATGGTTTCGGATTCTTATTTTTTTTTATTAATCTCTTATTTTAAAGTATAAAAATACTTCATGTGAGTTATTTAAAAATTATGAGTTTGAAGTGAATTTTTAAGCAATGCATCCAGTAGTGTTTTTCTTTTTTTTCCCTGACCGTTTTATTTGGTTCATTCATTTCTTTTTGAAAAGAGTATTATAAAAATACTTGTTGGATATGAATGTACATTTTAAGAAGTTTATATTTTGTTGATTTAAAAATCAACAAAATTTATACTTTATTTATAAATGTAAATAAAAGGTTCTTCTCCCAGTTTTCATAGTCATGAAAATCAATTGATTTTTTTCAAGTTTATTCTCTTCAAAAAATAAATAAGTTTTATATTAAATATAAAATTTTACACCAACAAGATAATTAAGATTATTAAAGACATTATAGAAATTTAAAGAAGTGACTTCAACATAAAAATAATATAAAATGAGCAATATTTTGTGTACATAGAAACATGACAGCCAACAAAATGCCAAATTTATAAAAAAAAAATAGTTATTAAAATAAGAATCACTTTTGTTCTAAAAACAATATCAGAATAACATAAGACAGGTGAAATAAAATTCAACTATCTTCTTTCATGTTAGAAAGAATGCCATTCTATGAAAATATTGAATCAAGAGATTTTTCATTCATTACGTTATGTTACTAATTAAATTATATATAAATCAAATCAATAATAAGTATTGTGTGATTAAGATTAAAATCTATAAATTATCAAATTCTTTCCAAAGTACAGAGAAAATATTTATTTTTAAAGTCATTTCATATAAAAATAATACATAAATGTTGTTAGTTTGACATTTGAAAACTACTTTGACATCACTGCCTAATTTTTTATATAATTTATTTAATTCGCAAAGTAATTTATTTGCTAAAAATTGTTATTTTTTTTTATCTGAAAACAAAATAAAGCACTGCCATGCTGTATTTATTTAACGCATGCAAGTGTAAGTTAAATGTCAAATTTTATTCGTAATTACAATGGTATTCCTCATAGAATATTATGAAAAACACCCATTTTTTTATAATGATAAAAAGGAAAATATTATAAAATTTGAAAAATATCAAAAATACAGAAAAGTTATGTTGTCATTTATTTTACAAGTTGTTAATATAAATAAAATGCTTTATAAGTGAACACTTTTATCAAAGGAGTTAACAAATAAGACAAATATCTTTAAAAGATAATATCATAATCTAGAGAAATTTAATCTAAACTCCAGATCAATTTAATCTAGTGAAATTTTATTTCTTTCGAAAGTGAAAATGTTCATATTTCAACTTGATCATTAAATATCGTCAACGTGAATGTTAAATTTCATTGATCATCAACGTGAATGTTAAATTTCATTTATAATTAAAAAATTCTGCGTTAAAAATGTTTCGTTATTGATCTCCATATTTGAAATATATTTTCAAAATTGTAAAATATTTTAGGAAATATATTTCAAGTATGAAGTTCTCTTTTGCTTAAACTTCCTATATTGTTTTTATTTATTGACTATTAAGATCTTTTTTATGATTCAGTTTGAATGGTGGTTTCAATACAAAATATGCTCTTAAGAGATAAAATTTTATAACTATGAAACCCTATTTATTGTGGGATATCTCAATAAAATATTGTATAATATAAATATTGGGACAAAAATGTTTAGTATATGGATTAATTAAGCAATATGACAAACTATTATTCATTAATATGTGGGTTCTTTTGTACAAATGAACAAAACAATGATAATATTAACAAAGCACTCCTATTCGCAAATAAACTATACATTTATGTGGCTGATTTATATAAATATATTATTCATTATTTTTCACTTCAAAAATTTGAGGACAAAAAATTGCTTAAGAGTAGACAATACTAATTATAATGGATAACATTTTTTCTTAATAGTACTTTACTGAAGCATTTTAAGTTGTGTGATACAATTTTTTTATATTGTAATAACAAATCAATTACACATTTTAGTCATTTAAGCATGTATAAAAGTTTTCGACTTTTAATTAATTTTGTTATTCTTAAATTTAGAAACTGAGTATTTTCGGTAATTGAGATACCAAAATTTAATAATTAACTTGTTCTCTCGATTGGGATATAATTCACAACAAATTCTAGAAAATAATTACAGCTTGTTTTTCTCATGGTCAAAATTAACGTAATGCTTACATATTACTTTTTTAAGTTTATATTATCAATACATTTTAAACCTCAATACTATATTACTAAAGTAATAGACATACACAAGGTGATGAGTATAGTTCAAAATATGGTAAAACATTCTTTCCTCATAATTCGCCAAAAGTCGATTATCACGCCAAACTGGTATATTCACCACCATCTTGAATCTGCGACATTCAAACAATGAGATGCAGAAGAGTGGGAGGAGACCGAAACGACACGAAGGGATGAGCGGAAGCTCAAGAGCACAAGTAGGGGGATGGAGAGGGTGGAATGATTCTACTATGGGTTGGTAACTGGGGAAGGGGGATGAGAAAATCAGGAAGAACTCCTCAGCTCCATCCCCTCGATGAACTTAAGATTTGATGAGGTGAGTTAGAACTAATTGAAACAGACAGTCTCGCATTTACTGTACTGCTGAACGAAAATGAGGAAATGATTAATATTTCAATAATTTCCAAGCAAATCAGGAGGAGTTGAGGTTGTTTATTGGCTTAAAAATTTAGCTTACTTAATGATAAATAATAACTTTAACATTCAATTATCATTAGAATATTCATTAAAATATTAGAAAGTAATTAGTGAACTTTTTTTTAAATGAGTATCTAGAATTAAATTACATCTATAAAGAATAAGACAAAAGGCGATTTCTTATGAGGAGAAATTTTTCTGATCAAAATGAGAATGATCTTAAGTTTTAGATTTTATTAAATATTAAACCAAATAAAAATGGACATCTAAGATTTAAAAATCAATTTTTATTATTAATTTTTGAAACTACATTTATTGTAACCCTGTGGTATTGTCTCTAAAACTACTATTATATATCTTTTTTAATTAAATAATTTTATTTTTTATTTATAAAAACACAGATTAAATTTAATTATTATTTTCGTATTCTAATAATAAAATATGCACGCACAATTATAATTAATAAAGAATATTCTCAATGAATTTTTAGCTGAGTGAATTGCCACTGAAATGTATTCAAGAAAATAAATGCTTTACTTTCTGACAAAAAAATATCGAATAAAAATATTTATGATAAAGGTATAGATAAATATTTTTGGAATTAGAGAATAGATTAAGTACAAATGAAATTACTTTGCATGTTATATATTAAAAAATTAATAATAAGCATAAGCATGGCTTCTCCTCCTGGAATATCATAAATATTATGATTTCTCTGATGTTGACTAATTTAATTATTTACTTTGAAACAGAAAATTTTGCTGTCTAACAACCATCTGATTATTCAGTTAACAAAGAGTATTTAAGTTGCTAAAACGGTTAAAGTTATCTTTTTATTCTTCTCTATTTTTCTCTGTGAACATATAAGATTTAAATTGATTGAAATTCAATTAAAAACTTTAAAATAGAATTAAATCACATATGAAAATAAGATATTTATTTTTTTTGTAATAAATTATAAAAATTAAAATATAAGTTTGTATGCACAATATATAAATGGAAATATACATATCACATTTAATTTAAATTTATGAGCAGCAAATTTTTTTCCTTTTTTCTCTCTATAACAATAATTCGCCCCTATTGTAACACCCACAATGGCTATTTAAACATTATCTTTCTCACCAATTCTAATATGTCCAAATATGGGTTCAAACATTGCTTTTCCATCAATAAAACAAATGAAGACAGTTAATGACTGTAATAAGTCGCCTCTGACCGCTCCATAGCCCAGTAAAGGCGGCTTCTCCTCCGGGCATGTGTACGTGCTGTTGCACATAATGACCTATAACCCTCTCTCCCTGTCTTTTGGACCAGATGGGTGGATCCCCAGTGTGTCCGCTTAGAATCCGATGACCCTTGTGAATTATTGATGTTTTAATGACTTTAGCTGAGTGTAAGTTAGCTTTAGATTTTTAGAATGGTAGTCAAAGTGATTAATTTTAAATTACATGGTATAAATTAACATTAAACTTATAGGAATTGACGGCAAATATTATATACCTGTTGTCAGTAACATTTTTCCTCTTTAAAGCATACTATTTTAGAAATTAAAAATATATTAAAATTTATATTTTTGAATTGAAATTGTACCGTAAAACTCTTTTTTGCTCTAATGAAAATTAAGCATTTGAAATTTAGCATTCACTTAAAGTAGTAAAGTAAGAAAATAACTATGCATTTGCTTATCAATAAATTATACAAGCAATTATAAAATAAATAATTAACATAAATACTACATCTATCAATGAGTATTTCAGGCAATTTTTAATTCTTCAACTTTCAGAAGCTGAAATAGATGTTAGAATTCGATTTTGAATCATAAAAATGAATATTTTTTAAAAAATGTTTCAAATTTAAAGAAAAATAAGTTATTTTTGTTATAAATTTATAAAACTTACAATATTAAATTTTTAGATAAAATTGATAATATTGGTCTTTTCGTTTAAACAAATCTTTTAAAAGAGTGAAATTAATTGAACTCCTTAATTATTTGTATTGCTATATGCAAAAGTTAAAATTGCATGTTCTCGGTTTGAGTTCTTTATAATATATATAAATCCTTAATTAGTTATTTTATGCATTCAATAATAGTTTTAACAATTATTTCTATGTAGTTTACAGTTACTTTTCAAAATTGTGTTACCATTAACAGATTTGAAGAATTTAAACATCAAAGCTTGTTAGTTTAATCCTTTGAAATAAAAGTTTCTTAAAGATCAGAACTATATTTATATTGATAAACTTAATGATATAAATAATAAGAGTCTTATTTAATCATCTTTATAAAAAAATCGGAGACATCCTCTTATAAAGGTGATTAAATAAAAAAATTATATACTTTGCGTTAAGTTGCAACTTAATTATTAGAACAGAAAATAGAAAAATTTAATTATCCTTTTTTAACATTTTTAAATTCCATTTCATTTTTAAATTTCATGCAATTTTTTACCGTTATTTAGATTAAAAAAAAATTTTATTCTTTTCTTGCGTTTATTTTATTTTTCTATACAAGTATGTTGAACACTTTGTAAATAGATTATCCTTCATCTGTTTTATCATATATTCATAAATTATGTACTGTAGTTTATTTTTGTACTATAGCTAATGTACTATAATTCAATATTAGATAATATTAATCCAATGAATATTATTTAAATTCTAAATTTAATTTAATATTTGCATAAAACAATGCTGTACAATTTAAAATTATTTATATTAATCACATTTTTTCTCTTCATATTAAACTAAATAAAATCCAAATATTTGTAATAGAAATTATCAAATTAAAAATAATATTAATACATAATGATAAGTTCAATTATAAAATTTATAAACTATGTTGTTCCAGGTAAGATTTAAAAAAAAACTTCAAAAATTAGCAGATGAAAATTAGGATTTATGTCTGTTATTTATGTCATACAACTACCTCCTTGTTAGTCTGGAGTGATTGTTATGATGTGGATTATATTCGTGACATGTCTAAATATTAGTGTATAAGATTAGAATAAAAAGAAATGGAAAGAAAACATTGAAAAAATAAGACAAAAATGTGAATGAAGGAAACTAGAATGAGAAGAAGAAAAAAAGAAAAAGAAATAGCAATGGAGTGATAGAAAGAAGAAAAATTTCGAGAAAATAAATTTAAAAAACTTGTTTTGGTATTTTTTATAAGAAATAAAGATACATCTCACCATAGAAAACTATCATAGAAAATTGAGTTAAAATTCAGGGTTCGTTACCAAGCTTAATATGATGTAAGATGAAATATATTTGTTCCTTATTCTTTTTCAATAACTAATTGATAAACTAGGAGTTTCCTAGTTATAACAAAATAATTAGGAACATCGTTATAAAAAATCTCAGGTATCTTATTTATTATCAATTTTACTAAATGTTATTATAATTAAACTTCTAGATAATCGACATTTTTATGATTATATATTCTCATTAATTCTTTATTATCATAAGTATTTAAAATAATTGGTGAAAAACTTTTATTTTGCTATATATCATATTCATCATTTTGTTTTGCTGTTTATATACATTTGAAATCTTTAAAAAATATTTAAATTTGATTTTTACTATGATTAGAAAACTTTTTTGTAGGATTTTGATCCCAGAATTAAAAATTGGAATTTGTGAGCAGTTAAAAGAATTTTTTAAATAGGATTAAATTAAAAACAGCACGTTAAAGATACATTTTTTATAAATAGTTAACAACAATATCATGAATAGATTTGGAATCAAGCAAAGGTATGTTCAGTTATCTATGAAGATTCTTCACGAAGAGAAATATGAAAGATGTTCGAGTGTAAAATTTTAAGTGAAAGCTTTATTCAGCATTTTGTCTTTCAGTGGTCATATGCTGCACACAAGGGCTAATTAGACGGAACCTACAGTTTAAAGTGGATTCCAAACACCCAAACCCAAGGTAAGATTCGAACCCACGACTTGCTGAACCGAAGACCGGAGAGCTAATCATTCGGATGCCATTCCGACTTCAAATGAAAGCATTCAGACATCAGATAACAATCATCACATCAACTGTTATCTTATGTATAAAACAGAAAGTCAAATAAATATCTACAAATCAACAATTTTAAGAGTGGCACTACAGTAGATATTATTTGTTTGAAATATGTCAATTATGATCAGTTTACAGACAAACATGTCTGAATTGGTTACATGATTTATGAAGACATAGTTGAAGTTTGTTAGGAAATTGAATATATTGATGCGAAATCAGCTGTTGCTCGAAATAATCCTGGATATATGTAACATTATTAAAGCCGATTACATTATATCAGAATCAATCAATGCTGTTTGGACACAAAGTCAACATTAAAAACATAAAGTTGTAAAAACATCAATAAACGAAACGCAGAAAACGAAAATAAAAAGAACTGGTGGAGAAAGGTAATGGAAATAATTTTGATGCATAAGAGGATGATGATATAGCAATCCAAAAATGAATTAAAGCTTATGTTGATATCCTAATCATTGATAAAGGAAAAGCACAAATTTGGCACAACTTTTATTTCCCATTTTTAAAATACGCAGTTTGAAACAGCACTTCCCCTCCCCGAACTTATGTTCCCATAAAGTTACTCAGGGTCAGAAAAGTCTTACCAAATAGAACGTGACTTGTCTGTAGCCTATATTCTCCGACATCTTTGTTAAAGCCTAATGTCACGTCTGGTAAATAGGATTATTTTTTACATCCTGCAAGTTACAGAGGGTTTCAAGGATTTTTGAAGAAATACTCATTTCATTTGTTGAGGTCTCCTTTTTCGAAGATTTCACTAAAGAGTTAATTTAACAATTTTTCTTTTATTTTTAGTATGTCGGAGTTTTGAAACTTGTATTATTTTAATTTCCTGAATTATTCTGCTATGTATAGAGAAGAATCAAAAGAAAACAAATGATAAATTTCAATAATTAGAAAAGGATTTTCGTTGCTTTACAAGTCAATTTTATTTCAGGGGGAATAATCCAGAAACAGAGGTGTATCATTTAAAAAATATGGAATCATAAATACTAATCAATGAATTATCAAATTAACATATTAAAAAAATAACTTTTGTGTTCGAAAGATAAAATTCAGACATGAATGTTTAAAACAACAATTTTTTTTTATTTCTATGGCCGGCTACTTAAGATATTCCACATATTTAGCATTACTCGTGGTGGAAGTGATGGTTACTTATGAAGTAGGACTCTCTGTGGATGTGCCATCAATTCCCCGAAACTGAGCATGTCTTCGTAATTTAGAAGCAGGGACCAAGCAGAAGACACCCATACTTGGCCTGCTAACCCCAGAGGTATCATTTTACATGGAAGACATTGCGACCATGACATACTTTACTTGCCTCAGCCACCATTAGTGAACACGACGTATCGTCGGTTGGGTCGGGATTTGAAACCTTTACTTTCTAACAACGAGAACGAACGCCCTAACCAACACAGTGTCCTTTTAACAACAAATAATTTTCCCAAAAAATGATGAATATATAAAAAATCATTTTACGTAATATTAAAAAATATGTGTATTTTGATTATAGCTTGTGGAATATTTTTACTTTAAAATTAATAAGTTGGTAAATATGGGATCAATAATAATATCAATGATTACATACATTAGTGTTGTCATTGATTTTAAGCATACAGTTCTGTAACTATAATTAATGATACCTTAACTGTGTACACATTATATACACAATTTTAGGATTAATCATTTAATACATAAGAGGACCAAACAAAATGGTCTT
This sequence comes from Latrodectus geometricus, assembly GCA_026290005.1. Classification (NCBI taxonomy): domain Eukaryota; kingdom Metazoa; phylum Arthropoda; class Arachnida; order Araneae; family Theridiidae; genus Latrodectus; species Latrodectus geometricus. The sequence goes on from JAPDSC010001897.1 coordinate 9,329, forward strand.
AAACTCTGCTTATATCATGTCTAAATATATTAAAATTAATGGATAATTTTTTTAACCTCTGTAGAATGAAGTTAAATATCGAATATTGTATATAAAGTTTATAATGTAAGTATTCTCTAATCCATTTCTTATATATTAGACACCATTAACGCTCTCTGGTTTAGCTTTAACATATTTTATCATATAATATATGAAACAATAACTAAAAGTTTATTTTTAAAAACTGATAAAAGAAGGCCAGTGTTTTATCAACTCTACATTGTCATTAGAATTTCTGAAACTAGATCGAATCAAAATCAAGCAAATGAGACAACAAATAAATATTTCATTAAGAATATTAAAAAATTAAATGAATCACTCAGACGTTTCTAATTAAAGTTATTCATTTAATATAGCCAAATAATTTCATTCATAAAATAAATTAAATATAATTGAGCTTTTCGATAAAACTTACTCAAAATGTATCATTATTCTGGAAATGTGTAGGTGAGATTGATTTTTCTCGTTGTAATACGATGTTGTGAAGAAATGGAGCTATAGCTATATTCTTAAGAAATATATTTTTTCAATACTATTTTTTTACTTCAAAAATTAATGCTAAAAAAGTTAGAATATATTTTCTAATAACTCTAAATATTTAGTAATTAATTTCAGTTTTCTATATTCATTTCTAAAATAAATTAGATAGTGACTCTCACACACATTGTGTGTACACATAGTAGATACTATCATAGGTGTTACTTAATAATAAAATCAAGCCTCCTAACATAAAATTTATGGAAGA
>JAPDSC010001903.1:0-25499 GCA_026290005.1 Latrodectus geometricus
ACTTATGTCACTACTTGAAGCTAATTCCAAAAATCACGCAACAAACAGCATTGTCTTTTTTGTTACATGTTATGACTCTGAAATTGATATAACAAACTTGCAATAACATCTATACTTTATTAAGGCATAAATCATATTCCTGAATAGTATACCACGACCAATTTACATAAAACTGCAATATATTATAATTGAAAATAAAACTTTATTTCATAAACACCTCAAGAGTTGGTAAAGAATAATTATAGCATTACATCTAAATCTTTCACTAATGCAACAGAATTATGTGGAGAAAAGAGACTTTTAATTCAGGTGTTAACTTCAGCATTCTTTGCTGTATTTCAAAATTATCAGAATTTACAATGAATCTTCTCCAAACTTCAATATGCTTATATATTAAACATATTGAAGTTATCATATATCCAATATAATAACTTAAATACGTAATTCAATATATTAATATATAAAAATATTATATATTCAATATGTTTATATATTAACATATTTTATTGTACCACAGCTATTTGATTAAAATTTATAAATACAAGATCCACTGTTTGTTCAATGAAAACAATATTTTTAACTGTGCTTCAGATATTTGTAAATTAATATTATAAAATACTTAAATGACTATAACTTTCTTCAAATTAAAGATATAGTTTAGCTTCAATCTTTGAGTGTTAATAATATTAATATAACGAAATATACAAATCAAATCTTTAATGTACAATTATAAAGAATTTGATGTCAATAATTCGGAGTCTCGTATTGCAAATCTCTCATAATCAATGACATAATTGATATTTGTAAACAGAGCGAGTATTAAGTGAAGCAATAGCAGTGAAAGTCTCAGTTCAAAGTAGGTATTATATAATAGGAGTCTTAAAATTACGCCATACTGTACGGATTTAAAATTAAGAATAAATCTATAATGAATTGAGCAGCGTTAGCTACAGGAACAGTTTGAAATGGTAGGAAATCGATTAGATGCTACTAGTGAAAAGGGGAATTAAATTAAATAGAACTTCAAAGCATTTGCGAAGAAATTTCTGCTACGTAGCGATGCATTATTCTATTTATATCAAAAACATGGATATGCTATCAACATATTTGATATAATATTACGTCACAGAAGACTAAAATTTGTAAAATAAATATGCTGAAATACAATATTAAAAACAAATATTTTTATTCATAAGTTTTTTTTATAAATTTATAAAATTTGAAACGGAATTATTAAAGTGATGTAACAGAAACTTCACTTTGTTTCTGTAAACTGCAACTGTGCCAAAATGTCAGAGAATAAAACAAGTCTGCTAAGTTTTCCTATCAATCAGTTGATAAGATGAGACAATTAATGTTTTTTTTCCATAGTGTTTAAGCTAATTCCAACTTTCTACACCAATGATTCTGTACAACTTTATTGTTTTCAGATACACCTTGATTAAGTTATATAAGTATGCAGTGCGCATGTATACATGAGTGAATGTATGGTGCCAATAAATTTTAAAGATTAAAGTTAAGTATCTGATTATAAATAAAAAAAGAAATGGGGAAGTATGAAAAAGCCATAACATAAAGGAAGGCACAATTCCTTTTTTTTATGATTATTTTATACTACTCCTTTCATTAGCAATTTTATGAGCTCTCAAACAGTTCAAATAGAGTAGAATACATACACAATAGGAAGAACTAGTCCATAATGTTGTAAAACGAACAACCTACTAAACATATAATCTTTACTATATAATATTTATTAAAGATATTTATATACTAACGCATAGATAAAAGTTTTGAGAGAATGTTCCTCAAAATGACTTGATTTTCAATAATTTAAAATAGTTTACATTTTTGTAATAAATAATTTTTTAATATGTTTAAATTACAGATTTGCATCTCTATTTAATTGCTCGAAAGTATAATTTATATAAATTAATATCTTTCTGTACCAATCGAGGGAATGTTTTCTCCTTCTTCCATCGAAAAATTTTCACAACCTATTCAATTTCCGATTTTTTTTTTTTTTTAGAAAAAACTTTTTTTACACGTAATCAATGCAAGAATAACTATCAAAAAACGTTGGAAAATTTTGTAGAGATATCCACTTTATTACTGTTAGATATTTTTGACAGATATTTGTAACAACTTTTAGTATTACAAATTCTGTATTTGCAATTCAAAATATAATTTATCTCTTTGTTTTTCAGAGAGGATTATTATTCTTTAGTAGGATTTATATGAATCATTTCTTGTTTCAATGTTGTGAGCTTTTAAATGGATTTTGTGTAATTAAGAGATTCGTTTTTTGGACATTTTATATATTTTTTTCAAGGATAAAACAGCTATCTACCCATTTTACTTAATTTTAAGTTAACAATATTATGTTATATTTCTATAAGATTATTTATAAACAAATTTCAAAACTTGTTATCAATAGTAAAATTTGTATAATGATTTTCAAAATTTGGGATACTTAACAAAACCATAAAAAGGAAATCTATGTATAAAATATCGACAAATTTTATAGTCTATATTTTATACATATTGCTGTATAACTTTGTTGTACAATTATAAATATATTTATATTTTTAAAAATTACTTAGCCCATATATTACATCCTAATTTGATGTTAAATTTTGTGGAACTCTCGTCATCATACGCCAATAAACATGTAATCGGAAACTTGTTTCAATAATGTCCGTAGATTTTATATTTAAAAGGGACATATTAAAATTTTAAGATAATTTTTTCTGTGTGGAAATATTTAATAATAATTATGGGGAGACTTTAGATAGGGTGACATTACGCGAATAGATAAGGGACAAAATAAAATTAATGTAGATAGATATAGAACATAAGGTCTCTATATTTCAACAATTTTTGGCTACATTTCTTAAAACAGCCAAGGAAGACCTACTGATGCATGTGACCTTTAATTACAATTATAGTTAAAAGGCACGTGTTTAATCCCCTGATAAATGTGATCTGTGTTTTATCAGGTATTAAAGATTGGCATGCACACAACAATGTGTAAAAAACTTCCCATTAGAGGCAAAAATAGATAATGTTCAGCAATATATGAGTATTCTAAATTCCATGTTACCGAAAATGTTTTAATTACGCATCTATAAATACAAAATGGAATTATAATCAATGAAATTATCTTTACTGATTGTAAAACATCGCAAACTGACTCTATTATTTAAAAATATCCATGAAAGATAGGTGTATTCTTTCATGGGTATTATAATTTGCTGTATTAATATATGTTAATGAATATTCACGTTACTAAGGAGATAAATTAATTTCTACTTCTAATTAATTTCAACTCAAAATTCAGCATTCGTTAACATCATAGTTATACAGAGATTATATTCTTTAAATCAATTGTTCATTTTTGCACAATTGCAGAGGGAAATTTATTTACCTTATCATGATAATGTTTAAGAACAAAAAAATCAATTGATGGAAAAGCGCTTTCGTGGTAAAACTATTTTGTAATAGAAAACCTATATATAATGCAGAACTTAAGAATTTTGAGTTTAATTTGGACCTTCAGACAAAAAAGTTGTTGCGCTTAATCCATCAATGTCTTCGAACTACCTTATTGCAGCAATGGATTACAATGTCAACTGACTTAATAAAATGTCATACTACTGCTCACAATCTAATTATCTCGTGACTATATCCTTATCAACTGAAATAATTATGGACATTTAATGTAGTCAACTATAGAAATACGGAGATTGTTTGTTTTTTAATTACATTTTTCATAATATAAAAAACTAAATATATGTATTTATTGATTTTGAAAACTAAATATATGTATTTATTGGATTGACTAACATTCTGCGAATTCGCTTAACAAAGCAATTAATACAAATATAGGGATCACTGTTAGTGAATTTTTTTTAATTTTTAAAGATTAATATATTTTTTCCTTTAAAATATTATATATTCGTATTTTACCTGATAAAGAATTTTATACCTTGATTCGATATTTAATGACTCTCTAACTTTAGGGACTTAAAATGTTTCAGACTTTTGTCTTTGAATTCATTAGAAATAATTGTTTATAATTAGCAATTAGATATTTTAAAATAACTCAAAATAGATTTTGGATTTTGAAATGAATATTTGATATCGCTTTTCTAATTTATTTTATAGTTGACTTTAATAAAAACTCATCTAATTGTATAGAAATATTTTTTTTTTCATTTTTTGTTTTTGTCCGTGTTTTTTAATACTTATTTTTAATGGTACTACTACGAAAGTAAATAAGGTAATTAAATTTTTATTTAGTGTTTACTAATATTTTAGATGATTTTCTAATTTTTTAAGTAAAATGTATTCAGAAGCTTTGAGGAATTTCATTAAAATCCATTCAGAAGCTTTCTCAAGAATTAATGTGTGTGTTTTTTTGAAATCACTAAAATCTAAGAGATTAGTTAATTCATCATCACTAGCCTGTGCTATATTTTTGGTTGAATTCTCTAACTAGAAAAATAATGTTACAATGTTTTGATTTTGTGTAAATAAGTTGTGTATAGTTAAAAATCACTCTTTTAGATACTTTGCATGGTAATTCATGCCTTCTTTACTGAATAATTTTTTTATTTAATTCAAATTTGAGTTTCTAAATAGAAAAATTAGAAAATAATTATCCCCAAATAGTTTAATATCTTTCATAAAAATTTTGTAAGTTATTTAAAGATTATATTTTTTTTAAAATTTAAATATAGTTATGTTTATAAAACATCAATCCACAGGAAACAATAGTAAAAATACGATAATGTAAAATTTAAATAATTAACTTAAGAAATTTTTTAGAATCTAGTAATAGAAGAAAGTAATTATCCCAATACACCTTGTGCCTATGGATAAGTTCAACGCTATATTTGGCAATTATATAATTAATATAAAAAAATCTTTAATTTATATGTGCATTGAATTTTACTAGCTGTTGAACTAATTAATGATTACTTACAATTAAATGAAATTTATGACGAGATTTCTATCCCTATGTAGCTTGTAACATAAATCATTTTCGATTCGAAATTTTCATTATAGTCTTAATGAAATGAGACCGTAATTAACGATGATTTGCATTGATATAAAGTTGCTAATTGTGTGTTGCATACCGTTCCCGGACTCACCTCATTTCAAAAACTTAATATCATTATTCATTTCCTCTCTTTTTCATTTAGAGTAATGCTGGGAGTAGGAAAAATATGTTCAGTAAAGGATCTTTTCTTCCTTCTGCATTCTTATAAGTAAAGAAAAATACTGAGTTATTAATTTTATCTACATTTTTTATAACATTTGCTTGGTTGTACAACGTTGGAGCCTTTCTGTTTTTAAAATATTAATATGCATTCTTAAATCAAATAATATTAGTTTGGGGAAAAAGTAATCCATTATTTTTTCGATAGACGTCTGTAATGATCTATATCCCGTGAGGTATCTATCAAACAATTTCAGATTTATGCTCGTTGGAAAGGTGACAGTTGACACTAAAATATCCGCTTGCGGTTTTTTGTTTAAATAATTCAGTTACGAGTACAAGGTTTTAAAAATGGAAGACAACAAACAGAAAATTTGATACATTTTTGTTTTTCTCTTGTAACGGCGTAAAAGATAGCCGGGTGGCTAAAATTGTGAAAGGTGTTTATCGTCCTATATATGACTGTAACAACCAATTACGTACAATTTTTGTTTCGTCGATTCCGTTCGGGTATGTTTGATGTTAGAGATGCACCTCGCATGTGGATACAGCATCGTCGAAAATGTCTATAAAATATCAAAAATGATCGAAGTTAACCGCATGTCAGCAGTCGTAACGCGCAAGACCTAAAAATCTACATAAAAGCTGTTTTAAACCTTTTTACAAAGTGAATCCAAAAGAAGTTACATAAAGTTCACGTAAAAATAATGGATTTCTTTTTCCCCAACCTAATATGTACTATTTCATTTCAATAATTGAAAGTTTCATTTTTGTCTACTGCAACGAAAGTACTTTTGGTTTTTCAGATACGCCGCTTATCGGAATTCATTGAAATGCGTATGAAATTAATGCCAATTTCAATATTGAATAATTTTGTTACTAAAATGAAATTTCAATGGTTCAACACATCACTTGTAATGTTTTTATCTATTCTTCACACGAGGTTTAATATCTTAATGCAAAATATTGATATGCACTAAATTAAGTAAACAGTAAATAACTTTAAAAAATAAATATTATTATTTTCTCAAATTATATTTTTTAAAAAATTTAAGAGCACGTTTCCCATTAGAAGATGTCGCTGACTGTAATATAATATTTACTCGAAGAAAATAAATTCAAAGATTAAATTTGACATCTAAAAATTTATGAACTTAGTGTATAAACATTAAACATCATATTTTTACACATGGAAATAATTCAATACATTTTCTGTATTTTTTGTAAGAATTTATATATAAAATATAGAGGATATAGTATTTAAAAGGAAACACAAATATTATGTCCCAAACGTATAACATTTCACAAAAATCACTTTTAGTTAAAAGGAATTAAGCCAATATTCCCTTCTTTTTCTTCATTACCTTTTAGATTTCATATATGTTGTTTCTTTCTATAAAAATTTTTACATGATTCACAAAACTGATTCATGTGTGATATTTTTTTAATCTTTAAAATGGATTTATTCAAAAATACTACTCCACTTCATCTAAAATTATTTCTTAATTTTATTTGCTTCACATACTTTTCTTAGTTTTGATAAGAACATAGTGCTGCAAAAATTTTTTAAACTAAAACTTCAATTTATCAAATTTATTTACACAAATTGGCTTTTAAACCTAGAAGAAAGTTTGTTAAGTCAATTTAAAACAAAAAGTAGAAAAACTTAATATATCCTAAAATTTTGTAGTGTAAGCTTTTAAAAAACATTTTCTTAAAAAAAAATCCTGAAAAGTGTAGAAAATGTTTTGGAAATTTTGTCTATCACATGCAACCGCTTTCATGTGTTAAAATTTGAATTATGTTATTTAATTCAAAATTCTTTTTTGACATAATGTAATGGATAGTTTGAGCTCTCTTGTAAGACTTTTTAATACATCGTCCGTATTACATATAGTTGACCTTATACACTTTTCTTGAGGAAAAAAATTCAGAAATCTTCCAAGCACCTACCCAAAACATGTGCATGTAGAAACAAAACGTTGCACCCATCTACTGTTGTTTAATAAAGGTTAGGATCAAACCCAGGATCTTCTACCTGGAAGAGTATGGTTTAACCACTAAGCCAGGGGTCACCAAACTTTTTTGATTGTCACCCCTTATATAATTTTTCGAAATCTCCATAGACCCCCACAAAGGTAATTTTCAGGTAATTAAAATAAAACAATATATTAGTCTAAATATTTAATAAATCAGAAACAGTAAGTAAAGTAGCTACAGGTTTTTTACTTCTTAATGAGATGAGTGTGCCTGGTATTTCTTGGCAAGGTTCGCTATATTGGGCTCGAAATTAGTCTATTTTAACCGTAAATCCCCTCGAAACCCACAAAGAAAAAAGGGGCAGATTGTTTTCTGATTTATTATTTTATTTTCAATAAAGAATATAATATTAAGTCAATTATAAAAATATTTTAAATTTTTACATACGCAGTTAGATATGTGTGATTTGCGTTTTTCCTTCGAGTCCCAGTAGACCCTCCTTTCAACCCCTTGGGTCAGATAGACCCCTACTGTTGTTATATAGACCCCTAAGTGTCTATATAGACCACTTTGGCGACCCCTGCACTAAGCCATAATTCAAATTACTATTTGTAGTAAGGATTTTTTTTTTTTTTTTTACAAATTTTAATTTTTTGTCTTTTTGAAAATTATATTTCCCCAATGTAAACATATAATGCTTTAAATATCAGTGCGTTTTATTTAGTTTGAAAATTGCCCTTTCTTCGTCTTTTCATTAAACTATTTTATGCAAAATAGCTGTTAGACATAAACCATTAATATTTAAAGTATACTAATATTTTTTCACCTTGTTTTCAAATGTGGTTTCAAACATTAAACTCTCCTATCAATTTTATTTGTATTGATTGTTTTTTTCTTAATTTAAGCTACTTTAAGAGTATGGTAATTTAAGCTACTTAAAGAGTATGGTGCAATTACTAAGCCATAATTCAAATTACTATTTGCATTAAGGATTTTTATTTGTATTTTTGAAAATTATATTTAACCAATGTTAACATATGATGCGTCGCCCAACCTGTCTAGTGGTTAGCGTACCTGACTACAGATGGGTGGGATCTGGGTTCGAATCCTGGCTCGGGCATGGATGTGCTTTCTCTCTCTCTCTCTCATTCTTGTCTTTGTCCTTTCTTTGTGTGTGAATGGTTGCCTACCCTATAAACGGGTACCTATGGCTTGTGTGTACTGAAGAAGTCGGACTCCACACCAAATATGGTTCAGTTGGAAAAAAGTGGAGCAGCGCACCCCATTTTGCTGGCCTGGCTGGCACACGACAACAAGTACATATGATGCTTTAACCATTTGAGTGCGGCGAAGCGCTATCGTGCTTCGCTGGTTATGCGCCAAAAATGTGGAGAAGCTCGATAGTTATGTACCGAAGATGTGGAGACGCTGCTGTTGGTTAGTATAATTTTCGCATCTATTGAGAGCAGTTAAATTCATATCAATCGCAGTTTTTATTCATTTTACTCAATTGGGATTTTTAATAATAAAAGAATTAAAATAAAATACAGTGGTAAAATAAGTAAAAAAAATTACTACGCATTTCATTCCGCACTTTTAGCATATATATAAGAAAACTCTTCAGTATTCAAATGGTTAAATACTAGTGCGTTTTATTTAGTTTGAAAATTGACATTTTTCTTCTTCTTTTCATTAAACTATTTGATGCAAAGTAGTTGCTAGATATATACCACTATATTAATATTTAAAATATACTAATATTTTTCCCTACTTATTTTGAAGTGTGGTTTAATCTTTAAACTCTCCAATCAAGTTTATTTGTATTCATTACACTTATCTTAATTGAAGCTACTTTCTATAAGAATACGAAACATTGGAAAGGTTTGGACATTAATTAATTTATTATCTGACTATTTTATTTTTATTTTTTTATGAAATATGTTTTTAGGTCTTTCGTAAGTTTTGACCTAGATATAGTTTTATTATCTACTTGAACGACGTTTATTACGTAATTCAGTTAACAAGAATTAATGCTACTCATAACTTCGTTGGGCTTTACTTTGATTATTTACACTGTCATTTATATCTTGAATTCAATTAATAAATTCTAAGAATAACATGAAAATCTTAAGTATATATCTTCAAGCTATTTTTCATTTTTATTCCAATACTATATAAAATTTAAAAGTCTTGAAATAAGTTTAAGCTTTTAGATTATACATTATATGCAATAAAATCTAAGATTTTAATTTAAAAAGTTTATAATTTAAATTATTGTCGAATCAAATTAATGCTTAACTAAACATATTATCCTTCAAACTTTTATTTATAAAATCAAAAAGAGATAAAAAAAAATATTTTAAAATAATCCAGTTTTCTTATGAAATTAACTTAAAAAATGGAAAAGCTTTAATTAGATTATCTTTTATTATAATATTTTTCTGCTGGCAGTTTAAAAAGTAGCAATTAAATAAGCTTATTTTTTAACATATTTTCGATGATAATTAGCTTTTTTTACTATATTTTCGCTTTATAGGATTTTAACAATTTATTTTATCGACATTCTCTCTCTAATTAATTACTTTCAAATTTAATATTTACTTTAATCCTAAAAGCATTTTATAAAGTAGGATCCAAGTAACAAACTATACAATAAAAGTTTAATAATTCTTTACATTGCCACTAGTCATTCCAATATTCATCCATTTTTTTTTCAAATTCTTTACGATAATTATTCACCCATTTTAAAATGTAATAAGAGAAATAATTTCTACTTTAATTTATTCATAGTTAAAATATTACTAAAAATTTAAACATCTTACATATTTTTATAAAATACGTATACCTTCATATCTAATAAAAAGTCGTTATGCGATATATAAATGTAAAAATAATAAAAAGCTTTTTCGAAAAAACGAACCATTTGAACTTTTTATCTTTTTTTTCATTATTATTTATATTAAATTATATATTTCAGCGATTTTTGAAACTATATTAAATAATGAGATCACCAATTTTTCATAATATTTCTCCCCAAATTTTCAATTTACACCATAGTGGAATAGTATAGGATCCCAGAAAATTTAACGCATACTAATTCTTTCCGCATGATAACTCTTTCACGTGTCTGGTATTGAATCCGCATATTTCCCCACGAATACCTTACCTATAAATATATTTTCGCGTTTGTAAAAATTGTAACACCATGAAAATATCAACAGAATTAAATGAAATTTAATGCATTAACAGCCTGTGTTTGTACAAGTAAATGATAAATTTTCAAAACATAAAACAATTATTTTTCCAAAAACACCATTTAATGTAGGTAATATTCTCTACAGAAGTGCTACTAAATGAAAAGCCATAGAACCAAGTAGAATTTGAATGCCTAGAAAAAAACATCCATATTTTCTGTATCGTAACCTAAATTTATTAAGCTAAAAGACGAGAACTATAATCAAGATACTGAAAAATGAAATCCCGCAAATATTCAATAGCGACACTTCCGGCAAATAAGCAGGCCATGCTTGAAACTATTTGCGTTGTGCAGAAAAAAAGATTTAGTATTCCTTGTAACATGTGATATTTAATTATCTATTGAAAGAAAGTCCCATGAATGCATTGAAATAAAAAACTGCTTTCAGTGCTTAGTAAATTACTGTGTACACTGTGCAGTTAAAATTATTCTCCATTCAGAGCAGCTGAAATCGCCTTTGTTACGCGATCACACCCTAGACTATAACTCCGAGGGTTCCTGCATTGCCACTTTTGATATTGCTTTCTGGATGTTACAGGTTTAGCAGCATAGGATCCGAAACTAATGAGACCATGGTCTTATAAATTAACGAGATTCATCAAAAACCACTTGATTACTTAAGAGCTGATCTTCTAACACTCATCACTTGACCAAAGTCAATGGTTCCTCCATAGACGCATTGCCATCAATGCCTTCGAAATTGCTGTTCTGTCTTAAATATTTTGTTTATAAAAGTACCTCTCAAGTAGGATAATTGACACTAGAGAATCAATGTATAATTTGAACTCTGAAGTCACCTTAATAACAGATTTTATAGGCATTATGATCAGCGTTATCCATCAATCTTTCTCTCACTCAGTTACCTATTCCGTTTACTATACTTATTTCAGAAGTTTTTCTTGCCACACTATATGTTCACTGACATGATTTAAAACATCCTATAGGGTCACCTAGCCTTATTGGTTACAGCGTTGGTTTCAAAATCACCAGGTTACGAGTTCAATTCTCGGCCGACAAAAGACAGTTGTGTTCACTAATGGTGATTGTGGCATAAACTATGTCGCTGTCGTAATGTCCTACCTGTTCCCATTCATAATTTATACCCCTGGGGTTGTTAGGAGCAAGACCTTGGATCTTCTCTGGCTTCCTATCTCTAAATTGAAAGACCCAGATGGTTATGCCATCTATGAGCCAAAAGTCGTACTTCCATCCTCTTGGGGGGGAGGTCTTTGTTCAAAAATGAAAGATGCTCTTTCTGACTTCCTTCGCTCAGTCCTCGAAGAGCGGGCTTGCCTTCTCCAAGTGCCATTGTTAACAAACAAAACATACTATTTCTAGAGAGACCAAAATATTTGATAATAAGAGCTGGAATATTTCAGTCATAGTTGCTACATCTAGTTGGGCTAAAATTTGCCTTTTTGTGAACCTGGGACATTTTAAACTTTTGACAAAATTTCGAAATGAATGTAACTTTTTCTTAAAATAGATTCACATTACCATAATATTCACTTTAATATTAAGAAAAACTCATTTCCAGGAGTATATTTAGGGGTTTACGAAGCTTCTTCTTTCATACCAATTTTAAACATATGTCTTTTCAGTATTTTGATACCATTAGTAACATTAAAAATCTATATGAAAAATATTATCTCTCCATAAGAATGCTGTGGAACTATCGATAATTCGCCTTCTTAAAATAAAACATTACTAGCTAAGCATGTAATTTGCTTAGTTTGTAATATTTTATTTTAAGAATTACTTAAAAAATATATATTTTAACATTTTTCATCATACTAAACTAAGAAATAAATAATTGGTATGTTTCGGAGATACAACCTGAAGCTACAGATGCATTTATTGATTTGTAATTTCGAAATTCGAGTTAAGTTTGTAAAATGACTCGGTAGAAGTACAACGATAAAGTAGATTAATTATCATTATAAAAAAATTATCATCTTAAAATCATTAATTTAGGAATTAAATTTGCAGTTTAGTTATTTTAAAAAAATAAGAAGTTTAAAAAAGTGAATTTAAAATTTTTCGCTTTGGCCTGAAGACTGATTTTAAAAATTCGTAGAAAACTTCATGGTTCACAAAAGTTTCATTCAGATTGAGTCTGAATAGAGCACAGAATTCAGCACTGAATGTAATAACATTTAAAGAACATTCCTTGAAATTCTTCTTATAACATCATGGAGCCCGACGTTAAAATTTACGTCAATATTTGTCTATACAAAAACAGAAAGATACTTCTTAAGGACTAATCGAGCAATACAGGCAGGACTAGTATTAAACTATATATATTTCGAAAAAAGCTACAAAATCTCATTAGATTACAATAACAAGATTTTATATCATCAAATTCTTGCATATTATATTAATGTTAAGAGATTAACAGCTCACATAATTTAAAAGCCCGCAGAGTAGATACCACGCCCATTAAAAGAGATGAAAAGGTAAAGTAATGACTTAAAAGCATTGCTCAGATTATTATTAAAAATACTTTAAAACATTTTAACAAACTAAGTATATGAGAAAAAAATAAAATTAACTTTTATTAAATTATTAAAGCATAATTTAATAAAAATTAATTTAAGAAAATTATAATATTAAGGATAAGTTTATAAAATTAATATAAGTATAAATATGTAGTTAATACCACTGAACTATATTGTGGTATAAAACATGATATTAGTTCATTTTATTTTGAACAGACTTCAATTTTGATACACATTATACTTCAAAAATATTTCAAAATTTAAACGACTCACTCATTTAAAATATTATTATAATATTGTAAAGGAATTATCACGTAATAAAAGAATTTATGATATTTGTATTAAATTTAACTAGATTGGACTTTCTAAATTTAAATCCTGGTATATCTGAAGATATGTGAAATAGAGATAATAGATTTGTTATATTTTGGATATTCCAACATATTTAGCCTTAAGTCAATCAATACATTTATCAGATTATTTGGAAAGAGTTCCTGATGGGATTACTTCCGAATTAATCAACTATATTAATTATTAGTCAGGGCTTCAACCGCTGTTTTTCGAAAACTATCTTAACCCAGAAATATTATCAGATGAGATATTACATTTATTTCTATTTAATTTACTTTTCAATTTAAACTAATGAAAAATCCTAGGACAATTACCCTTGAATAAATATAGCAATATTTGTTCACTAGACAAAGCTATCATAGTTTTCTATTGAATTTTGTTTAAAATATTACTTTATAATTATGGTAACAACGAAGCATAAATCCATGAAGTCGAAACTGGAATTTATCTTAACATATCATCCTGATTTATACATTAAATAAGTAGGTTACAGTTAATTGGTGACTGATTAGTTTTAGATTATTGAATTCTGCTAATCAAAACCTCTAAGCCTAGTCACCTATTTGGTGTACTTAAAATCTCATTCAAGTATGAATTTCGATGTATGAAGCACTATTCTGATCTCAAAATCAGATCAGTTATATATATTTCATGTGCATAAGCTTTTTCAGTTCAGTGATCTTCGTTTTAATCGGGTATTGAACTAGAATATTTTTCATGCCAGAGAAACATGCTTTCTTGTTTCCTAGGCTACCAATTTTGTCAATTTTTCTCAGGCATAATCATTAGGATCAATCTCTTCGAAGGAAAAAGTCAAAGGCTAAATATTAGTCACAGTCGAACGACTGGAGATGGATAGATATTACGCTTCTGTCATTTACGTTGGTTGGAACGAGTGCTTGGGAACTTTCCGGGTTTTCTCCTTTGTAACGCGAAAATACCACCCACAATGAATGAAGTATTCACACAGAAGATAATTTACGGTGTAGATATTATTATAAAATGCTTACGAAAACCCTAGGCTGTTAGATTCCCCACTATAAGTTTCAAAATTATCTGATAAAATGCAGTTTGTTGAGAAAACCGTTGTCTGATTGATATCATTTTTGGTAAATAAAATATGATAAATTAACGCAATAACATTCATTTAGAATGTTATCGCGCAAAATTTTAAATAAAGAAAACTCTTTATTTAAAATTTTGCATGATAAAGATGAAAAATTAAATCAATCATACAATATTTCATAAGCAGTTTAAACAGCTACTTCTAGATGTTTACAGCAATGGACAATTTATATTAAATAAAGATAGAGAAATAAAGAAGAGTGAGTTTGTCCTGCATTAAAAACAGCCCTGTATTTTTTGAAATAGGCACAAATTAGGAACAAATTCACAAAGAAAACTCGTTCATCACTATCAGGACAATGTAAGGAAAGTTACTTAAAGTAGTCATTATCATGTGTATCATTAATCATTGTCATCTATCGTTGAGAGGGAAATTCAATGAACGAATAACATTTTTCACGACCTTACGATTTGTGAAAACGTTTATCACATAGGATTGCTCAAAAATGAGAACATTATTTGTGAGCCATATAGATCCACGGAAATAAATTTGTCATCGAAAACAGAAACTAAAAATTCGCATATCTGTTTGGCTCATCATGCAATGTTATTTTTGAAATTGAATGAACTGTATGAATTCAAGCATCGCAAATCATTAATGAGCAATACAATTTCATTTTTCTTATTTAATTTCTAAAATGTTTCAAAATTATAACATTGTGTCATTAAAGAAAAGATTGTTGAATGACAGAAAACACTAGATCAAATTCTCGAATAACGCTTCAAACTATAAATAATATATATTGTCCCTTTTTACATAATATAAATTACAATAACTCTAAACATAGGCAATTACAAATTATTATTTTATTTTAGTACATTGGCTTTCGCTGTGATTCTATAAAATATAATAGAAGTCTAATGAAAAACATTTTATAAAATAAAGTGGTGAATTTTCAGCTGTTTCTTGTTGAGTGAAATTTTCATTTGTATTATACCATTTTTCAACTTCTGAAAACTTTTTGTATAAGTATAAATATTTTCAACAAGTTGAATCTAGCCATCAATAATCAATGTAGATTCATTATACCATTTATTTTCAAATATTAGATTATATTTTACAATCTTATTTTTGCAATTAAATGATATATTTTAATCACTTTCTTTTACAATATTTCTTAATTAGATTATACTCAAATAAAATATATTTCAAACTTGTTCTGGTTTTTAAATACTAAAATAAAAAGAAATATTTTAAATATTGATCATAAATTCAATTCATGCGAAACAGCAAATTTCTTATGTATAATTACCATAAAAAGAAGATCTTTGTTTTTGATCTTAACCTGCTAATATGTTTTAAGCATAAATTAAATTCTGTCAAAAAATACAAAAGAATACTTATTTATTGTTGTATATTTACATTAATTAATAAAATGTTATGAGCAAAATTATGAATTATATCATTTATGTGGAAAAATAAGACATATGCAATAGAAATATAATATATATACAAATACAGGCATTAATAAAATTAAAATGATAGCAAAAAATTAATTTTATTAAATGAGGAAGTAGTTAGTATATAAAATCATTTTTATTATTGCAAACATGAAATTATTTAATATAAAAATAATATTTCAATACGATTCTTTCTAAGTAGACAACTCTTTAAAAAATAATGAGTTAATTTATTTTCACTGATATGACTTCCTTTTTAATCACGTTTTTATTTAACATATGTAAATACTTTTAAAAATATTATAATGTTACGAAACATTTTGTAATATAATCTTTCTAATGATTATTGTTTTCTTATTTATAGCAAATGTTTTAATGCATTTTAATGAACTTTTTATTCAAGCGGCTTAAACAAAATTTCAGACTTATTTTGTAATGCTGAAATACTTATTTTTCATGCAATAAAATCTTTTCTGATTTAATTTTCTAACACTCAATTCTAACACGCTCACAATTACAGTATATAACATCTAATGGTCCTAATAAATTATAAAAATGATTTTGTCTTGGACTCGAAAATAAAATACAAAATCCTTGACATTTATTGTGCTATAACTTTATATATTTAAATAAATTTTATAATATGTATTTTTAGAACTTTTTTATTAAATAACTTACAAAAATTATGAAAAAATACTGTTTCAACTTTAATTATTAATTGATATTTTATATATTTTAATTTATTATATTTTCCATATATATATTAAAATATTTATAAATAATTGATAATTTATACATAGTTTATATATTCCATATTATCATAATTAAAAATATTATTTATTATTTTTTTAACTATTATTAATAAATAATAGGTAATAAAATAACTACCTATTATTTTATTACCTGTTATTTACTCATACATATTTACTTTGAAAAGAGTCTAAAAGAGAGTATTTGTGGATTTTATTATGTTACGCGTATTTGTTCACAACATATTGAAATATTCCATCAAGTAATTGCATTTAAACGATTTTAATCCATAATAATAAAAGATCATTTTTATTTTAAAATTTAAATTTAGTATCTAATATTTAATTATAAGCTGATTAAGTCAAATTCAATGTATGTGATTATTCTTATCATAAGAAATAATTAATTAATACTTGTAATTATAAAATGCATTCACTCATTCATACTTCATTTGCTTATTTAACAAAGGTAATTATTCCAACTGATTATTTTCCTTAAAAGAAATTATATTTGAGTAGATTTGCAAGACAGTGTTTCCTTTTCATTTCCTTTCCTCAATCGAAGTTTGTATAATCTATTTTAGAAAATTGGATGACTTTCAGATTAAGTAATTATTTATATTTTAATATGCAAAATAGTTTACATTCAATTATTATATTGAAAGGGATGAATGTTATATAATCTGTAATCATTTCTCACAAGCTATCAAAAAGGAGAAATCATTTCTTATAAAAAAACGTTCCACATAGTATAATCAAATTAATTCAAAATGAATTTCAGCCCTCTATTTTAAAACTGTAGTGTTTACTGCCATCTGTCGGAAATAATAAATTTTAAAAACACTATATAAAAAATTTTTTAAATCATTTCAAGAAATTTGCTACTTTTGCGTCTTTACAATGAAATACTATCTCTTAATTATTACAATTCTGATTTATTAAGAATTTTTTAAATAACTTTAATATAAAATGTGACAAAAGCTTTATTTAATTGTGAGCAATGTCAACTAATTATTTTGATGTACATAAAGAATATAAATGCAATGCATAAAGGAGATTTCTATGGCAATGACAAAACCACGTTTGGAAAGCAATTTTGGCCCAAATCATTACTTAAATATAAGAAATAGAAGTTGCTCTTCTACATTCTGGATGCTTTCTTACATCCGGAAAGCACAATAATACTTGATAATTTTCCTAATTTTCTTCTTTGCAATACACGGATATAATGTTCTATGAAAATTTCTCCAAAAAATTAATAACAAGGTGTACTAATGCCTTATAAGAACCAAAGTTTCTTACAATACAAAGATTTTCATTACTAATTACAAGATATAAGTAATATAATGATCAAATATTATCAATAGCGTTTGTATAATGAAATACTATATTACCTACAAACATACATATATATAGAAAGAGAGTAGTATCTCATATATTGGAAAGTAAGATGTATAAATATCTAAAACTATCGAAAATCGTCATGCTGAAAGAAATATAAATAATTTTAAATCTTCTTTGAGTGTAATATTCCTCGACTGATATCATCTTGAGGTTTGATATAATCAATCGCAATCCAATCTGGTGTGTTGACCTTATTTAATAGCTGAAATGCAAACTTTTGCCATTGGCTACTTTGGCTCCTTTAATTTACAGCCAAGATGCATAATAATAAGAAACTCAAAAATTATCGATTCAGATTCTAGGCACAGTAAAATCTAAGACTAGTGCCTCAATATTAATTTCATCTTCAAATTTTCATATTACACAAAGGATGAAAAATATAAATTTTAATTTTGTATACTTTCATATCGAATCATGAATTTAAAATGTGGTATTAAGAACGATAAGCAAAATTTTGTAATGAGACTATGAGTAAATTCTTTATCATTTTAAACCATGTTCTATCGAAAAAAAAAACATTTCATAATAGTCTCACTTTGATAAATTATGATGATTTTTTTCTGAATATTTGATTCCCCTTATGGAAATAGAGCTTCTCTAAATATCTTATAAACGCTTTCTGAATTAAACTTCATTTCAAAAGTTAAGGATTTTCGAAACGAAACTCTATATATGTTGTTGTTTCTGGTGACACTTGGCAACGTCAAGCCCACCCGTCAGAGACAAGGCAAATGAAGTCAGAGAGTGAGTGTCTTCCATTTTTTTAATAGAGCAGATTCATATAAAGGTGGTAGTATGACTTTTGGCTAATAGATGGCAGTACCATCTGAATCTTCCAATTTAGAGATTGAAACCAGAGAAGACCCAAAGCCTGGCTCCAACCACCCCCAGAGGTATAAGTTTGGAATGGGAACATGGAGGACATTGCGGCCCAACAGATTTAACGTGCCCCAGTCGCCCTTAGTGAACATTACGGATCTTCGGTTAAACCGGGATTCGAACTCACCACCCTTTGGTAACAAGAACGGCGCCCTAATCAACTAGGCCACCGGGTCCTTAACTTTACATATGTTATTATAAATGTTATAAATGTTATTTTGACGTATTATCGTCATTTATGTTATTACGGCTTAATTATATAAATGCAAATTAGTCTCCTTTAAATGCATAAATAAGATTTAAAACAAAATTTCTCACCGCCAAGCAAACAGTACATTGAAAATACACTTTTCCTCAAACATGTTCTGTTTAATCCTTATAGTTGAACCTAATATTATTTAATGTAAGAGAAACTAAAATGGATAGCTATTACGGATACTAAAGCAATCTTATATAATCATATAAACTGCAACTCCGTATTTTCATACTTCTAATCCGCAGCGGCGTATAATCCACGGCGATTTTTTCGACGAATAGTCAAAAATATATACTGCTGATAATGTGGGTGTTATATAAAATAAAAAAACAAAGTATGACTAAATATATAGGTAATAAATAGCACAGAAAAAATATTTTATTATGGAAAAGATCTGTTTGGATCCACTTCATCGCAAAATGCAATAAGCTGAGATGAAAGCACGAGATCGATCAAGAGTGATAATTTTGATCGAGTCAAACTTATCCATTTTTAGTTTTTAATAACTTTCAAATGAAGGAATTTAAAAATAAAGTATATATGTTTCGTTAATAATTAAATGAAAGAAATGAATTACTTTCAAACTGCGCATTGGATACATTTTTCTTTTGTACCACGTATGCCCTGTTCTTCCCTTTACAATGACGCTTTTGGCGCCAATTTTTTTTATTTACATTCCCTATAGCTTTCAATTTAAAATCTGTCATGTAATTTAATCATTTTCGCTTCCATATTTCATTATACAAAATTGAATATTTTCCGAACAAACATCTCACGTCAAGACAAAATGCGAAATGAGTTTAGCGAATAGCAACTGTAATATCTCCAAGGAACTAAATTCATTCTTCAACGTAATTGGACAAAACTGATTATAGCCAAAATAAGTCGGTTGTGTCGTGGCGCTATCAGTAATTTATATTATAAAACATAAACGGGATTTCTTTCAAAATTGTCTTGTAAATGTTTGTGATGGATAATGTTTTTTATCGGATTATCTTGTATGATAACGCACAACAAAATCCGAATCTATTTTAAGACATAATCCGCTGTTTCCATACAGAAAAATACGGTACATTAACATTTCATAAGAAATACTAGTCAACCAACAAATAATGAACTAAATCTCTGAATGTTCAGGGAAGATTATGGTTGGGTCTTTTTATCTCAAAATATCGAAATAATTCTGAGTAGGTTAAGATCAATACATGTCTGAAAAAAACTGAGTAAGATATTGGAACTATATTCATGATAAAGTAAGCAGATTGTTAAATTTAAATAAGAAAAATAAATTATGAGTTATTTAAAATTAAATATCTATCTGTTATTCATTTAAATATATAAATGTTCATTCATTTTCCTAAGGAATAATTTTTAAGAAAGAATGTAAAAATCCCAAATAGTTAAAAAGTCAATAATTAAAAAATAGAAATTCACAAAAATTTCTATAAAAAACTAAACTTATAAAGGAGAATCACAATTTTTAATTGCAAAATTAAATTTCCTTCTTTGGCCATAAATTAAGCTAATATAATTCTGCATAGGGAAATCATTTTATCAATTTTGATTACTAATAAAAATTAAAATATGTTTATGACGTACGCTTGATTTTCTGATTGATCGCTGCACTTCAAAAATTCCCTTACAAAGCATTTTACGTGGCTTTACTATTTATGTTGTTATTGCATCAACAAATTTTCGTGTACCTACACTGAGTTGAGCTGGGCTTTTCCAGCTAGGTTGAAGCTAAGTCAGGGGGCAGTCTCATAATTTAGAAAGCAAGGAACAAGTAGAAGACTCACCAATTCTGAGCCTGCTACACGCTGAGGTATCATTTCACATGGAAGAAATTGCAACCACGACATTCTTAACGTGCCTCAACTATCATTAGCAAGCACGACGGATCTTTTTTTTTTGGGACAGATTCGAACTCACTGCCTTCCGATAGCAAGAACGAACGCTGTAACCAACCAGGTCATCGCGACTCATTTTAGTATTCATGCTATACAATAATCTTAATAATATTACGTCTCTTTATGTGGTAGAAATTATATATTAGGCATGGAATTTAATTTTCGCTTCTTCATAACTTGTTTATTCTTATTAAAAACTATAAGCTAATGGAGCATTAAAAGTTAAAAAAAAAAAAATCCTATTTTTTCAGATTAGGAAGTGATGTTATGTAAGACATTAAATATCAACAATGAAGAAAGTAAAAAATGTAATAATATGTAATCAAGCATTTGTCGTTATGCTTAAGAACAAAAAAAGAATATACTGAATGCACAATCATTTCAAGAATATATTGAATGCACTAAATCAAATAAGATTTTTACAATAATGAAAACTTCATTATTGTAAAAATCACTTGATTGCCAGGTAATGTATGTTTTGCGTGTCCTTCGAACAAAGAATATTTATTGTTATTCAAATATTTACAGCTGAAAATATAGTTAAATTTTTATTTTTTAAAAATTATTGGTTATCCGAAGATTTTTTACAAATTTGAAAAACTAAAAATGAGATTGAAGAAATATAGCTGATTGCATCTGAAATAAATAATTAAATATATACATTGTTATTTTTTTTAATTTTTTATCTCGAATTTAAATTAATTTAATGTTGATCACAGTCTACTGTAAATAGGTTGCTTAAAGATCCTATCATACTAGAAGAAGAATACCTTTCTTGAACTTTTTCTTCTTAAATGAAATCATCATATTCCAAGAAAGAATAATCACTTCTATCTTCATAAATCTACGTCTACCTTCATAAATACATCCCATACTACCTTCATAGACGTAAGCTGAATGGAGGAGACTGATTGATTTTTTTAATAATTTTCTGATCAAAATCCAGAATTTGAATTTTTTCATACAATCTTGTCAATTATTTAGGAAGAAATGATGTGATAATCTATGTCTTCTAATATAAAATAATTTAATATAATAATTAAATAAATTAATTTACATAGTGATAAAATGTACTAGAATTAATCAAAATACTTTTATGAAAAGAATGAAAATACTTTACTTTAAAGCAGTAAAATTCGCTTAAAGAATTAAAATTTTCACGATAAATTTTCACCTTAAAAAATATACGTAATAAATGCAAATTAAAACAAATATTTTTCTTTATTTTTATAAGAAAATATATTATAAAGTTGTCAGAATATTATTATAAAGTTGTTTGTTAAAAATTCAAAACAGAATGTGGCTAGTTACACTAGAGAAAAATAATCTCTAAACTTTATTATGACATGCAACACCAGCAATTAATGCTAGATAAAAATTTATGAACTCACTCTCGTAAACTGATCAAAAATTTCAAGATAACGCTTCTGATGAACAAACTGAAGGAAAAATAAATTTTCTTCCAATTTATTTCTTTTCTAATGGCAACAATTTGAAAGATTCAAATTTACTGTAAGAACACAATGGATGTTTTCACTTTCATAAGATGCCATTAAGTCAAATAAAACAGGAATTTCTGATACCTTATAAACCTTGTAGAAAAACTTGAATTCTAATTTATTTTGCGAAACATAAGCCTAATTTTTGGGCCTTCCAATATTTTGTAATAAATAAATTTTTATTTGAAGTGTATCAGAGTCTCTTATCTGACATATATTAGTTTG
Source organism: Latrodectus geometricus (assembly GCA_026290005.1). Classification (NCBI taxonomy): domain Eukaryota; kingdom Metazoa; phylum Arthropoda; class Arachnida; order Araneae; family Theridiidae; genus Latrodectus; species Latrodectus geometricus. The sequence continues at coordinate 22,755 of JAPDSC010001903.1, forward strand.
GGGAAAAAGTAATCCATTATTTTTTCGGTAGACGTCTGTAGTGATCTATATCTCGTGAGGTATCTATCAAACAATTTCAGATTTATGCTCGTTGGAAAGGTGACATTTGACACTAAAATATCCTCTTGAGGTTTTTTGTTTGATTAATTCAGTAACGAGTACAAGGTTTTAAAAATGGAAGGCAACAAACAGAAAATTCGATACATTTTCGTTTTTCTCTTGTAACGGCGAAAAAGATAGCCGGGTGGCTAAAATTGTGAAAGGTGTTTATCGTCCTATATAAGACTGTAATAACCAGTTACGTACAATTTTTGTTTCGTCGATTCCGTTCGGGTATTTTTGATGTTAGAGATGCACTTCGCATGTGGATACAGCATCGTCGAAAATGTCTATAAAATATCAAAAATGATCGAAGTTAACCGCATGTCAGCAGTCGTAATTTCGCACAAGACCTAAAAAATCTACATGAAAACTGTTTTAAACCTTTTTACAAAGTGAATCCAAAAGAAGTTACATAAATTTCACGTAAAAATAATGGATTTCTTTTTCCCCAACCTAATATTTAATAGGATGCAATACCGGTCCCGCTTTTGAAAAACGGTCATTGAACTGCAGTTATGATATCTAAACAATGACTGTTGTTACTGATTCTAATTTTTAAGGACCTTTGATTTGGCATTCTTTAAGAACCTTGTGAAACTTGTTTTCTTTGAAATCGAAACCCCAATGAAACGAGTGCTAATAATGAAGCATTTGCTATATGATGAAAAATATGTATTTTTCTAATTTTTAAATTATTCATCAAAAAATTAACCCTTACTCCTTAATTAAGCTGGTATTACAACTACGTGTAACTCAAGTCAGAAAAAAATCATTTCTTATTCCTAGCAAGCTTTTAAATTAAAATTACAATAGTTCTTAAGACATTGGTCACGGTGTGTGTGAGAAAGAGAGGGAGAAGGGGTAAATTTCTAACCACTTATGAAATGTTTTTATCGAGAGGAAAGAAACTCTCCAAACATTTCCAGGGGTGATTTGAAGAAGGATTTTTAACATGAAAGATTTGCTAGTAAAAATATAAGAATATCTACAAATATCCAGAAATATGTTTATTGATTGATTGATAAGTTATAATGCATAATAGATATGAAAAGAAACGCGAGAATATGATGAAACGAAATATTACCCAGGCTTAATACTTGCCTAATTCTTTATGATTGAGCAATTATTTTTGCATTAGTTTCTGATATTGCGTTATTTATAATGGTAGGAATATTATTTAATATAACGGAAAGAGGCGTAATTTATATATGGCTTGGAATCGGTAGAGGCAGAGAAAAAAAGACCCCGTTTAAATTGAAAAAAGAAACTGTCGTTCTTTTAATTAAACTGAACAATTCCCCCAGACATGAAGCAGGTAGAAGGTTTTTAATTTTAATTAAATACAAACTCTTTTGGAATCCTTTGTTCTTAAGGATAAAAGCCAATTTTCTTCTTTCTTAGAGGAATCTTACCCGTTTCTTAAGATGCTGGAAAGTAATTATGCAAATGCACCTTTAAGTAAAAATTTTAAAATGAGAAAAGATATTTACTCTGGTATTATTTGAATCATTTCACGAAGTGGAAATTTTTTCAAGCAAATAAATACAAACAGAATACTTGCTACCGAAAAATAATATCAGATTAATACAAAAGAGGTATTTGACCTAACTTAAAAGATAGTAGTATGTTTGAAGGTTGTAAAGATTTCTTAAGCATGTTCTTTATAGTTACTGTCTAATAGAGTTTTCCATTGATAATAAAATTTATTCTATACACAATTTTTTTTCTAATGGAGGGCACCCTTGAGCAAGTAACATTAGCCTATTTGCCGCCACAAGACCGGAAACTGCTACTCATTTTATTGTTACCAGGTGGGCATTTGTGAACCAAGTCATGGAGGTACGAGTAGCATCGCCCACGCCACATCACCCCAAACCCGTTTATAGGGAGGGCCACATTCATCCATCATCTGAGGAAAGGGCAAGCAACACAGAGAGATAGAAAGAGAAAATACATCCATGTCCGAGTCGGGATTCGAACCCAGGTTCTCCCCATCCGTATTCAGTTACGCTAACCACTAGACACGTTGGGCGGCTTCTATATACATTGTACAGGAAGGAACTCGAACAGTTTCCGAGCACCTCACCCTGACAAATATGTATGAAGAAATAACCAATATCCATCTTTCGTTTTTTAAATCAGTTTCGATTAAATTTATGGCTTTTCATTCCAAGGCCACTTTGTCACAATGAGCTTATGAATTGAATTTTTGCTGTTCTTTATCACTTTAAAAACAGATTAGTTTAAAAACATAAAAAAATGTTTTTTATCTTAATATTTTGTAGGATCTTCCATATTAACCATATTACTTTTATTTACATTCATGTAATGGAAAATGTCTAACTATTGATTTTACCTTTACTTTGTAAGTAACTGCTGCAATCCTATAAAGTATTTTGAATTGACACAATAGATTAAATCCAAATAACAATTACTATCAAAAGAATTGTTTTCTATTTTCATTTTAAAATCAATAAGGTTAGATTATAGGCATAGACACATGCTACGCATGTATCCACATGTGGTCTGTACCTGATGTTATATTAGGTTGGGGAAAAAGAAATCCATTATTTTTACGTGAACTTTATGTAACTTCTTTTGGATTCGCTTTGTAAAAAGGTTTAAAACAGCTTTCATGTAGAT
>JAPDSC010001907.1:0-10531 GCA_026290005.1 Latrodectus geometricus
AACAATGGAAGTCAACAATTAATATAAATAAAGACTGAATCAGAAATTAAAATAATTTACTAAAAACAAATTTCAGATTTTCAAAGAAAGAGAGAAACAAATTCGCTGTTACAATAACAAAAGTTAGTTTCACTCATAAATTTATTCATGTTTGGTGTAGATATTCCATTAATTTTCTAAATGCAAAATTATATGATAAAATTCCAAAAAATTGGAGTTACTTAAACAGATATTAAATACTACTAAGTTTTAAAAATGTTAATTTTGTTATATGAGAAAATTTTATAAGTTTTGTACACAGCAGACCAAAATTATTTACAAACAATATTAACTTTTTGAAAAAACTTCAAGCAATTATTTTATTATAAAAATACAGCAAACAATTGTTTTCCTTAAATTTTTCTTTTCCATAATTTTAATACTGAATATTTTTAGATTAAACATTTTTATTTTATTGATATTAATTTCAAAAATCAAATATTGTAAAAGAAAGTAGTAAATAAAATGATGCAAAAGGAAACACACTAAAAATTGTATTCACCTCTTTATTGTTATTGTTAAAAAACTTTTAATATTGAAAAATGAAATTCAGAATTGCCAATAATAAAGAAATAAAGAGTTCCTTCTTTTAGTAGACGAATTACATCTCCTTCCCATGATAGAGAAACAATTGTTTTACCATCTCTTTTGTAACCAGATTCATAACCAGTCAACAGTAACGACCATGACCTGTTTAAAGTAAACACAAATTTTCCATTAAAATCAAACATTATACTTAATTTTAAAAAAATTTGAACATAAGAAACAAATCACAGAAAAATCTGTCTACATTATGTATATCACTTTGAATTTAAAAAAAGTAGAAATTGTAAATAAAAGTTTTCAATAAAAAAATAGTTCAATGAAGAAATTTTAATTTAAAAAATACTAATGATATTATTCAGAGGATAAATAGACATTAAAATTTTTACCGAATTTGTAAAAATGTGGTATTTGCGAAATATAAACATTTTGATATTCCTTACTTTCAGAAACTTGGCAATTTTTTTAAAAATCAAGGTAAAAAATTCTGAGCTGCATTTTAACTAACCTTTATGTATACTAGGCAAATTTGCAAGATGTATTAACAATAATTTTAATAAATTATGGACGATAAATTTCCCTTCCTTCACACAGCAACATGATCTAATATCCTTCATAGCAACATTACTTTATTTGTAAGCAAATATAAAAATGCAATGCAAGCAAATAAAATAATTCTGAAGAAATATAAAAACCAATTAAAATAAATGATTAATCAATTCAATTATACAGGTATAATCTAATACAATTAATAGAAACGATTGATACATTCAAATTGTAACTGATGACTCTTGAAGAAAGTTTACACTTTATTTAAAGCTAAATTAAGGAAATGAGAAATATCATTATAAAAATAATAAACTATCACAAAGATTGAATTTGTTTGTGTGATAACATTGATTTTCTTTTCAACATCTTTTTTACTTGTCATAATTCCTCCAAAATTTTTTTTTCATTTTTTTTTTATTTCCCATTAATTTGTTTATCAAAATTTATCTTTGTTGCATTTCTATATTCCAATTTAGAGTGAAACATGCATTTTAAAATTTAAATCATATATAAAATGAACTATGCATTTTAAATCATTTTTTTTTTTTGAATAACCAAAACAAATTCTTTTACAAAATGTCAAAGCAATAGGATTATAAGCAATTTTTTGTGAGGAAAGAAATATATTTTTTAATTACCAACTAAGCATTTAATGTTAACAAAAACTCTTTGGCCATAAATGCATAGTTATAAGTTCTTGATAAGAATTAAATATGAACATTCTAATTTTTAATTTCATTTAAAAAAAATGTCTCTAAAAACCAGAAAGACAATATTTCTTATTTTATTCAATTCTTCAGGCACTTTCTATTGAATTTTATTTATTTGTGAAGCACGGAATATCGAAATTGAAAACTTATTTCAACATAAAATTATCGGTTTGATCTCACTCCTGCAAAAAACATTGTAGTGATTCCAAGTAGTCTGATTTTATTTTTATTGCCAATAATTATTACTTATAAGAAACAATACAGTTGTAAGATCAAATGCAGAAGCTAATTAATGCAAGTTACCTTCTGAATGTTTAACTTCTAGAATATAGTGAAATATCTGTTTTAATCTTTATTTATAAAATGTTTCAAATTTTCCATGAAATGAGACTGAAATAATCATTTTGCAATCCTTATACAATTCGTGAAAGAAATTTTGCTACAAAAAATTTACAAGAAAAGACTGTAGCTTTTAAAAAATGTTATATAATTCATTTATAGAAATTTTTGCAAAAATTATTCATTTAATTGATTTAACGTTTTGTATAAAATATATAAAGAAATTTTCATATAAAAATAAAATATTGCATGAACTTAAAAATGCAGTACCCTTATTTTTAAAATTATAATCCTGGATCAAAATACACTCTTCTAAAAAATTACTTTTCTGTTGTTCGTTAATAATTACGTAAATTAAATACAAGTTTATAATATTACATTCGGTTGAAAAAAAAAACATTTAAATGATTAATCTAATCTAAAATGATAGTCAAACAGTAATCATTACACAAAAAGTTCAGCAAGTGGAAAAGACTAAAATAAATGAAAATAGCTAAATTAAATTCAAAACTCACAATTATATAAAAATGTCAAATTTTCGATTTTTTAAGAAATTTTGTAAGGGTTTCATAAATTAAATAAAAAAACTGAATAGAAAATGAAATTGAAAAACAGATGCTTCAAACAATATTGCCATAAAGGTTATGCGATGGAATATTATGCTTCATATTCAAAAAATGAAATTTAATCATTCTACTTTTTCCACTACTGATATGTTAAAATAACATGCACAGTATGACATTCCTACAGAGGAAGGTAACACATTGCATTTTCCACATTATCATTTATGATAAAGTAAGCATTTTATGAGAACACTTCAATTACAAAACTAATAGACAAAAAATGTTCAGATTGTTGAGCAAAAATGTATTTTCTCTGGCACTTTTTAATTTTTCAAAACATTTTGAAGAAAAACTATAAGTTTTTTAAATGCAAATCATTTAATTTGATGATAAAAAAGTTTTCCAAAAGAATTATGAAATAATCACGACTGCAAATTCATGATATTTTCGTAATTTTTGTTACTCATTTTTCCATTTATGATTTTCTTAATCCATTATTGTTAAATAAGATGAAACATTTCTAAGTTATTTTTACTAATTTTTGAATTACTTTTAGATTACTGGGTTAAAATAGCTGTCCTAAGATATGTTCCTAAGCATGATTTCAATTTTAAATTCTTAAACAAATACTATAAAGTTTATTATAAAATATAGATTAAAAATTTTATAAAATGTATGAATTTAGTAATTTTCGATATTTCAATAAATTAATATAAAGTAATCAAAAATAAGAAATTCTACAAAATGTAAGCTACTTACTGTACATGTCTTTCACAACAGAACAAGTTTTGCAATCTTCCTAAGTTATCTGTATAAATTAATAGAATATTAAAATTAATATGTTAATAGATAATTTTATTAAAGTGAAAATATTTTATATTTAAAACAAAAAAAAAACTAAGATTAATTTAATACTTCATTTAAATTTTATAAAATAATAAAATCAAAGTAGAAAATGTAATATTTTACATAAGTTAACCTTTTTGTGAGATTTTTTGAATAACAGGGAAACAAAATTTAAAGTGGAAAGCAAGAAGAATCTTAGCTTGGTAGAAAACAAGGAAATAATAATTTGTACATTTGCATATGGAAAATTTGTAATACAAAAATGAGTTCAAACTTTGTTAATTGTAGTACAAAAAGGAATAAATACTCATGAAAATATTTTACCTATTGTAAAATTGATAAAAATTCTTTTTTGTTATCAATTTTACACATATTACAATAATCAAAGCAAATACATAGAATATATACTAGTGAAATATTCTCAATATTAACCTTGCAAAATTAAATACTTATTCTTCATATCTGTTAGCTTTAATGCATTTTAAAATAGCATAAATGTAGTTCATTTCTCAAAAAGTACATCATAGAGTTCTCAATAATTTACTCTAAACCTTGAAACTCAAGATCGAATTGCAGCAGTCATGATTTGTCACATGTTATTATGCTATCTGAAAAGTATGGTTAAATATAACTGCTCATAGGCAACATCAAATCATTGTTTTAGTCCATCGCTCACAATTTTATGCTCATATTTTGTGCAAAACTCTGACATGCTTTAATTTCAATAGTTTTATGAATTACTGTGTTGCATATTTTGAATATTCAATAATTAATGTGACACGTAAATGATAGTCCAAGAAATTTTTTAACCACATTTTCATCCAAATCACTTATTCAAAGATATGTATTCAAGGTCAATAACCCTCTACTGTTTACAATTGAACTTACTGAAGCACCAAAACATATTGCCATGGAAGTCAGTCTTTATAAGCTACTGTAAGGACAAGTTATTGTTATTATTGCCACTAGATGGCTGCACCACTAGATGTCAAACAGCTTTCTCAAATTGATGGAATGATGTCTGACAGGGTATAAAGAAAAGAGATTAATTATATTTCCTAAAGTAATAAATGTTAAATTTATTTTATTCAAAAGTAATTAATTATTGTTAATTTTTGTTATAATTGTAGTAATTTATATTTCAGTTTTATGTAATTTTACTTTGATATCTTTTAACTGTTTATCTGAATGTTAACTGGAAACCGAACTGTACTTGCAAAAAACATGTTGTTTTTGAGCGCCATGTTCAGGTCACTTCGCTGATACGATCGATACTGTATGCTTAATAAAATGTCTATTAGATGTTGAACCTTGTTGAGTTATTTTGAATACCACGCAACCTAACAAACTTAATACAAATGTACAACACCTCTAATACTACTTTTATCAATGCAAGACTCTTAGAATCAGTTTTGTCCACATAAAACCAAAATTTAATCTTGTGACATTAACATATATTTCATTTCTTGTTGTTTTTCACCAAGACTAGAACAAAAATAACTTGAAAACAGCTTTTGCACTATTTAAAATACTCATTGCATCACGTATCTAGTGGCATCATGAGTTGCTTAGCTTAGAACCTTCAACACAAATCTTACTTTTGACACCATACTACTAGAAACTTTATTCCTAAATTAAATTTTATATTCATATTTTTTAACCTATTGATGTATGACAACTATCTCATAAATTCTAGAAGAGTTTAAAAAAAGTTAAAGACAATTAATTATCATTAAGAGGATGAAAATGCTGATTCCAAGATAAAACCAGTATTCATTGCCTTCCTGATGCATGAGATGGTCCATAAAAAAATTTGTACTACTGGAGAGAACTGTTAACACCATGTATTAAAAAGAAATCTAAGACGCGCAGAGACCCTAAACGGGAAGGACCAGAGATTTCTGCTCACTGAAAATTTTCCAATAACAAAGCAATGATTTTTTGGGAGAGATAAAGGATGCAAAATCTAACCAAAACTACTATACTATCTTGATGTGACCTTGGTAAGCCTTTTTCATTTCCCAAAGTAAAAGAAAAACTAGAAAAGTTATCATTTTGATTATAGCACAACCATTCAATGAATTATCCAAAGATCCTTAAAATAAGGTTATAGTAGTTGAATTCTAAAAATAGGAATCACAATAGGATCTCTAAACTTACACTTAAAGAAACATTCTTAAGAATTTTAAAAACATGTATTCATGAAATGAATTAATATTTTTATAAGAGATTGACCTATTGGTTTGCACACAAGCAACGAATACAAAAAATATATAGTATCCCAAGATAACTTTAGATATTTTTTTAACTTTTCATACTTATAAATCATTTATCTGGCATTAGCCAGTAGAAAAAAGATCAAAGGTAAGGCATTTTAGCATTAAGGATACATATGAAGAAAATTAATAAGGTGTAATTAAAAAAGATTCCATTCATAAAAAAATAATCTATTTACTTCTGACACATACTTTCTTGTAGTACAAAAAGTAATATAATAAACGAGTTTTTGAGCAAATAATTAGTGCATATAAATTAATAAAACGTAACATAAAACAATGATTGATTTTGGACTTAACATAAAGTAAGCATCAAAATGTAAGGCATACATTCCAGATTTGGCATCATGTACAGTTTTCAATGGCATTCAAATAAATATTGTGATATTGAGTAAAACATTGCAGGGACAAGATTTACATTATTTTAATTTTTTTATATTCAATTTTATTACAAGAATACTTTTGTTGTTTATTTCTTATCTTAATAAGTTTAGAAGATATATAATGAAAAATGTATGTACAATTTAATTTTTTTTCATTTATGTTGGAAAAATAATTACATTTCAGCCTGTTTGTTTTTTGTTAATAAATATTTGAAATGACATTAAATTATAATAAAGCTCAAATAAACCTCTTCAAATCATACTCCTTGAATTTTTTATTTCCATTTCCTAACTCTCTATGATTTGCCACAAGAAATGAATTAAATAAAACATTTCAATATTTCCTACTGTGTGGTATCTTGAACAATATTTTTTTAAAATTTGTAGAAAATGTCACCACCTTATAAATAACTTAAATTGGCAAGAACAGCAATGAATATTTTAGTGTTTATCAGCTATTTTTAACAGTTATTTGTTTTTAACTTGTTTTAATACTTATATTGTGTTATGCAATATACCTAAATGTGTTACATATAACATCATTTAAAATATATTTTTTATATTAAGGAATAAATTTTTTTATGATAGACAATATGAAAATCTCAATATTAGACAATTGATGCATCACTTGATTAGGGCATGGAATGCATAATGTAATTTTGTTATTATTAAAGAAAAAGCCCTAGTTACTAAACTAAGCAAAGAGCAAATTTTCCCACATATGCTTACATCTGACACTTTCTCTTGTTTTAACTGATAAAATCACTCCTTTAAACACATTACAGAATGTTTGAATACAATATCCATAACAGTAGAGGTCTCTGAGCTAAAATTTAATTAGACACATTAAATAGGACACATTTTATTTTGATATAATGAAAACAAATAAAATGCAAATATTTGATTTTTAATCCTCTAAAAAATTATAAAAAAAAAATTATTGATAAATATTTCTTATTTGTTAGATATTATTGACAGAAATGTTACAAATAAAAATAATAAATGCATTGGTGTTTAATTGCAAAATTAATCATGAAAATAAAAAATAATTGTAACATCCCCTACAAAGATAAAATAAAAATATTGGAACACAGATAAACTATTATATTAATAGGAAAAGAAATTATAAAGTTATGAAACATAGAAATTAATTTTAAAAAATTATTGTAAATAAATTCAAAAAGCTATGACATTAAAAATATGAAAAATAAAATAAATCCACATGCTATAAAATTAATAACAGAATTAAAAACTTTAAAACTATTTTGTTCTTAGTATATTACAAAAAAATAATAAAATTCAATGAAATATAAAGTTTATAAAGAAGTGTAGAAGAAAACTAATAAGTATTATATATTAAAATATTTAAATAAAATATTACTGTTCAAATTCTTCTGATAAAACTATATCAACTGATTCTAATGCCTTGAAAAAATGAGATGCATATTCAAATCTTGACAATATTTTGATTCTTTGAAATTCAAATTTAAACTTGGACAAAAATCCATCTGTCTCAAAAATATAGGATACAAATGCCTAAATATAAAAAAATAAATATTAATATTTTGATATTATAAATAACTTTTTTTAGAACAAAAATGCTATATTGCTTATATATACTATAGAATTAATAAATGTGGTGTCACAAAAGTTAAAAATGCACATTACATACCTCTAAACATGAGATTTTATCAGCTTAAAATTACACAAGTAATAAGATTTAAAAAAAAAATCAAATAAATTTTATTGAAACAGAACAAAATTCATAAAAACATATAAAATAAAGACTAAATTAGCAGCTAAAACAAAACTTTAGAAAGAAATTAAGTTGAGTTCCAACCAACTACTGTTAATAATGGTAATAAAAGGTATGTTTATGCAGAACTACTTGCAGCTTCTGTAGTTGTAAAATCTTAAAGTTAGGGTCTTACATCTTGTAAATAAAATAAGGTATGTAAAATAAGTCAATAAAAAAATTGTAGTAAGAGGAAATAACAGTATGAATAGATTGAGAAGAAAAAAATGCATATAGTATATATTGGTTTGTACTCTAGTTGCAACACTTATGTCATGCAATGTATCAGAATAGAGATAATTTTAACTTTATCAAAACACTTACATGATTTATGGCAAAATGTTTGGGTGGCAATTTGCTTGTGATATTATCGGATTTGATTGTTTGCAAGTGCATGCTACTGAAAATTCACAGCCACATGTCTCAAGTTGCTCAAAAACTGCAGCGTGCTTAATTTATCAGCACTTATTATTTGAACTAAGAACATATAATATAAAACAATCAAAGTATTCTGAATAAATCAAATCTGTCTGCAGGTGATACAAAAGAAAAACATTTTGCATGCTATGCAGGTAAGTTTAGTATAGAATATCTTAAAATTTTGATATTTTTTTTATAATTCTCTAAACACAGAGTGCCTTCTAAATCAGAAGCAATTGGAGTATATAAAATGTGTGAGCGAGCATGTCAGGAAAGTTATAAAAGAATAATTTTGAAATTATGGAAACTACCATACGACATATAAATTGTGAAAATATGTCATAAAGAAAGGAAAGCTCCATTTTTTTTAATGTTTTACATAATATAAGGATTTTTCCTGATAAGAAAATTTAAATTATTGAAATAAAATACGTATTTGAAGCAAAAATTCCATAGCATTGTTGCATATAACACACAATTTAAAGAATCATTGTAGTAGAAAAGCATTAAACCAATTTTATTGATAATCGAAAAAAAAAAAAGACTGAAAAATTTAACATTTCCCTATTACTTAAACAGTATTTTCCACATTAAAATAAATAAAACATATATTCTTACAAAAAAACTTCAAACCCCAATTCATAGCACCGCAAAGAATGAAGAATCTTAAAGCTCTTAATCATAACATTCTGTAAATCAGGAGGTGATAACTTTTCATCTCTAGATACGAAAATATGGTAAAATATAAATCTACCATTAATTAATATGTTATAAAAAAAGTGATTTATTATTATTAATGTAAACATATATAACAATAAAATCTCTATTATTCATTGAGCTGTGTGGAATGGATAAATCATTCTAGAAATTCACAAAATGATCGTAAAAAGCATCAACTGATTGAAAAAAGCTTCACTCAATTGTAAAATGATACCACTGCACCAATTGACAACTGACAGAAGAAAATTTTATTCTTGAAAATTTTGAAGCAATTTGATTAAAAACAGTGATTCTACACTTGAATATTTATAATCCAAAGTTTTCTTCCCCTCCTTCACCAAGATTATGTTTCTTTTCCCCATGAAAAAAATTGTGCAAATTTGTTTCTTTTAGGGTAAAAAGAATTAAAATATTTTATTTGTGAAAATACTTTAACAGAATTAATTAGAAAACTCATTTTATCCCTGCTTGTATTCTCATTATTGTAATTTTTCATTAAATGCATTAAAAAAATTAAAATGGCATCTAATAATTAATAACTTATTGCCTTTTGAACAATACAATAAATCTAAAAACATAGTTGCAATTACAAAAATCTTTCCGATTTGGGAAAATGATTCACAAAGCTAACTTACATTGGCCGGAGTGTTAAATACAGTGTCAGGATATACAACAAATTAAAATTTTGTATTTAAATTATGTCAATAATTGTAATAAGAATTTATTACAAAGTTAAAAATATACTTTTGCATACATTTGTGCAAAAGTTAGATTTTATACAATATTATTACTATTAAAATTATAAGAATTTAAATCAGTAAATCTAAAATAAAAATATCACAATAATCAAAATCACAAAGGAATACTTATTCAGATTTAGTGATTTATAAAATTTCATACATATTTGACATGAATTTAAAAAAATATATAGAAGAAAAAAGAATAAGTTAGTAATTCAATAAGTTATAGTAAACACAGACAAATTGAAATTGACTAATATTATGCAAATTTTATAAATTTAAATAAAACTTTATGGCAATAGTATACAAATAAAATTATGTAAATATATATTCATTGATTAGAAAAAAAATTAATATATTTATTTTGTCAATATCATTAACTAATTTAATATTGAAAGCTATACAAATCTTATTCATTAATGAAATGTTAACAATTTTTTACTTTTAAAAAATATTTTTCACATAAGTCATCTTGACACATAATATTCATTCTTCTATATTTCATTTTTAATGTATAATATATCTAAATGCTATATTTTAGGGATTTGCGTAAAAAATGTCTCATGAAAAATATAAATATTTATAAAAAAAGTATTAACATTAAAAAA
>JAPDSC010001914.1:0-10916 GCA_026290005.1 Latrodectus geometricus
TTTTTTTCTATTTTAAACAGTAATTTATAACTGAAAAATAATTATTAATCACCTTTGATATTCAATAATATAGATAAATTTTATATTTTTGTAATCTTCATAATATAAAACGACTTCCTTAAGTTGCATAGATCATAGTAAAAAAAAAAATTTTTTTTTTCATTTACAATCATTTGCGAATAAAAACTATCAGTATAATTCACAAATGACTCAGATGGTAATTTCATTTCTTATATGTTATAAAAATGGGGGAAGTATAAATAATTTTATGCATAATTATTTTTCTGTTCAAATTATGTTACCATTACCACATGAATAATTTTAAAAAAGTTAAGTTTTCTGTCGTGCTAATTAGTAAAATTTCAATATATTTTAGAAGAATATTAAGTTTTATAAAAATTTATATTTTTTAACATTAATTAAATTAGTTTAACTTTAAGTATTGTGATGTAAAGTGAAATGATTGTGTCTCTCTCACGGGAGTTTGTGAAATATTTTTGTCTTCAGCAATTAAAATTGAACCATTAAGTTGAAAAACTCAGTGTAGTAATAAGTATATTTTTTATTAAAAATATTTATAAAAAATGTTTTTATTTTCTAAAACTTAAATCTAATGAAATTCATAATTACCATGGTAAAGGAAATAAGTTACAAAAAACAATTTTGCCTTTCAACGAGTTTAATACTTTGTTAAAGAGTTTTTATTTGTATTTCGTATCTTAATTTTTTAATAAATAATTACTTTTTTAAATTCATTAAAATTTAATTAAATACCACATGACAAAATAAAAAGGATGTGGAATTTGTTTTTACAGTTAATTATTTAAATCAATTTTTTACACATTCCTTTTAGATTATTTTGTACTTGCATCATTTTATATTAGAAGCAATTTTTGCATTTGCCTCTAATTTTATAGCAATGATGATACAACGTTTGCTTAAAAAAATGAAGTTTTATATAATTAAGAAACATTTTAATATTTATTTTCATACTACCGTTTAAAATATTAGAGAAAGAGGGAGCACAAAATGTTAATTGAAATAAATTGATTTCTAAGAAATTAAAGGAATATTCAATGTATATTATTAATTACCATTGTTTATATGTTTTTTTAAAAGTTTTTATTAATTTATTTAAAGACTAATTATTCATTATTCTTAGGTATAACTAATTAATTGTTTTCATTTATTGCATACTAGCGTCATGAAACTAGAAAACAAGTTATTCAAGAAACAATCCAAATAAGACGGATTTCAACAATAGTTCAAATAAGATTATATATTAAATTTCAGGCAATATCTAAATTTTTAATTTTGATATGATTCTTGTCTTAATTTACTGAAATCAAACCCTCTATATATTTTGAATAACATTAAATATTAAAAAATGTATTTTATGAAAGTTATTTTAATTATAACCTTTGTAATAGAAAAATTATTTTCCTTACAAAACTAATTTTTGGTATTTTTTTAAATAACAATCTGTTGTTTTGGTAATAATAAATGTTTTGTATTATCGTGTACACCATGAATAAAATATAAAGTATACTTTAAAATTACAGATTAATAAGTAAACAATATTGAATAAAGTAAATATCATATTTGTTGAAATTTATGTTTGGACATCTATCCATTTAAATATACATGTAAATATTTATTATATAGCATGTGATAAGATTCGGCATGTGTTTCTGATATATGATTCTTCTTAGATGTTTTAATTAAAGAAGACCAACAAATTTTACCCATAGTTTCAAATATGTCCAAATGTTTTTTTGATTGAGGTAAGGACTATTTAATGGATGTATAAAATTTGTGTTTGAGAAAATATAAATCACCAAGTGAATGAAAAAATCATCATTGAAAAATAAATAAAAAATTCTAGTAAATTCAATGTCATCGCTATATTTAACTTCGATGTCTTGTAGCCATGGAATTGTAACAAAATATTTCTTATATATATATATATATATATATATATATATATATTAGTTACCATCAAAATTTCATTGATAAGATATCAACCATTTGATCTTCGACATGCAATTCTAAGTGCTGTGTTACAATTATGTAAAAATACCTGGTACACAACTCTATGTCAGTACTTATATTCATGATAAAGTTCAGCAGCAATTGGGATCAAACCTTCGACCTTTTTCTACCACTAGAAACTTCTAACCACTAGGCTAAAGTGAGTTAGAATTCAAGAACGTGTTTTTAAAGATGTTCGATGTCTTTTATATGGATATAAGAAATAGCTTAATAGCTTACGACGGAAAAAAACGGACCTATTTTAAATCAGTACTTTTTTTTCTCTGTATTCCCTTTCGGATTGCTTTATAACCACCCATGGTGTGCAATTGTGTTAAAATGCTATTGAATTCCTTATCTCATCACTAAATGATTTGCAATTTTCCTTTAAGTTGATGCATTTTGTATGGCCATGACTGTATATATTTATATTTGTATGTAAGTAGTATTAGAGCTTTATAAAATGCTTTGACTGAAATGCTTTTAATACTAATTTATAGATTAAAAACATAATTTTCTTTTTTCTCTAACATATTTTCAAAGCTATTTACAGCTACCATTAAACGAAATTGTATTGTTTTTCCTCTAAGAATATTTTAGAAAAAAACTTTATAGTGACTAGATTCAACAATTTATTATAAAATAACTATCATTTTTTAACAGGTATTCCCTGTAAACTTTATTTTCTATAAAAATGTTGTAATGATTTAAAAATGAGTTCAAAATCCTGTTATTTGTTTTAGGTGTATTTTTGCTTATACTCTTTATTAAGTCTTACAGTCATTCAATATCTACGTCACTGACAACTGCTTAAAATTGGCTAATAAAATATTTTACACATTTAAATTCCACATTTCTTAAAAAAATACATGACGAATTCGATGCATTCCAGACTTTAAATCTACATTTGCTGTCACGCATGGATAAATGTCTCAGAATCGGAATCATTTCCTTGAAAGCCAGTGACGTAGACTGATGGACCTCTTAAGTATTTTCATATGAATCATGTTGCTCACTTCAGACTGGATATTTTATATTTATGGGTAGAAAGTGTAAGATGACACTGAAAAAGAAACGATTTTCAGTTGTTGCATGCATCTGAACTATGCAAGGATGAATGAACTTCACATTTCACATCTAAACTGAAAAAAGATATTGTTAGCATAGGCTTTACAGTGTAAAATAAAATATCTTTGTTTTCAAATTTTACGTTTTCCTTTCTTCACACATCTTTTTTAATATGCTTTGAAAAAGTCATATAAAATTAATAGTTTAATTTAAATTGCTTGCATATTTTATTCAAAATGAATATTAATTATAAATTAGTTTATGAACTTTCTACATATATGGATGTGTATATTATATATATATATATATATATATATGCACAATTATCAAGAATAAAATATCATTATTTGTATCAAATGACATACATTAATGAAAAAATTATTTAAAAGAGTAAATAAGGTTTTTGGAAGCAAATTGAAATATAAAGGAACAGAGCCAATTAGTAAAATTATTTACAAACAAGAATTATAAAATAGGAAAGAAATATTCAATTGTAAAGAAACATTTGACTGTAGATATGTACAAAAAATTTAAAAAATATTTTTAATCTTTATATTGATGTTCTTAAAAAGCTGCATTAACGAAGAAAAGTTTCATTCACTCATTCACTATCTCAGAAAATTAAATTCCTCAAGTTTAAAATTATTTTTCACGTTTAAGTATATTATAAATCTTTATTATTCTTAGCTACAATGACTTAGCTATTACAAAGTAAACTTATCATGCTTGATAAAAATCTAACATATTAACTAATTTTCTTAGCTGAGACTGTATGAAAGTATTTATTGTTAATAAAATCAATGGTGTTAATGCAATGTGACCAACCGTCGAATATCTGGGTGCATTATAAAGTACCGTGATAAGTGTATAACAGATTTGCATCAAAATTAGGGAAAACTTGAGTTAATATTTAAAATTGTGTCAGCGAATATAAGAATAATTTTAGACTGAAATGTGTAAGTTATTTAATTACTTATATTTACAAGGACAATAACTTTTAAGGCAAAAGTATCATTTGGAATTTGAGAAATTATCTCTCATAAATATCTTCTGACTTTATTTTTAAATACGAAATATTGACAATTGAATATGTAATTGAGAAATATTGATTACATATGACTGCAATATTTTGGTACTTTAAACACATTTACTTAAAACATTTTTGAGAAATGAATGGAGAGACATAGTCGTTTGGACAAAGGTCCGATATACCAGTTCTTACAAAAAGAGAAACATATTTAGAGTTCTTATATATGAAATAAGAAGAGAATCTTTCAGATGTATTGAAAAGTAGATAAGGAATCAAGTCATCATCTCTTTCTGATAGTTTCTAAAATAATTAAATAAGAAAATGATTAAGTGGAATTTCGTCTGCGAAATGTTCTCTTTACAATTTAATAGCAATTCTTGATACAAGAACTTCATTAAAATCTGTCTTGTAAATTACCATAAAATTATGTGAGTGTTAAAAGACCTTTAATAAAGTATACTTTATAAAATATTCTAAAATTACAAATAGTAGCTGCTTTAAGCTAATGTAATATTATTGGTTCTTATATTACTTGGCTAATGATGTAACTGGTGACTTTTAATGTAGATTCAGGAACGGGAAATGCATATCTGAACATATCTTCAGTTTAGGCCAAATTTTTGAAAATTTTAAAGATTCCTAAATTGAATTACACTTTCTCATTATTTTTTTGAAGATAACCTATCTGACTTTCCTATGTATTGATCATGATTTTTTGAAGCTTTTGTTGAGGTGAGCATCCTTAATGAAATTTTAATATCATTTTAAGCCTCTTTGGCATACACAGTTTTTTTTTTGTGTAAAACTATCCAGCAGTTTGACTGAGTATTTCAAAATAAGAAATGGTGCGAGATATGAAGATGCTTTTCTCTGCCTGCTTTTTAATTTTACCTTGGAATGGATAGTTCACAACTCAGGCATCAAAACCAGGGGTAACATTTTAAC
Source organism: Latrodectus geometricus (assembly GCA_026290005.1). NCBI lineage: Eukaryota > Metazoa > Arthropoda > Arachnida > Araneae > Theridiidae > Latrodectus > Latrodectus geometricus. Next base: position 5,075 of record JAPDSC010001914.1, read on the forward strand.
AAAACTGTGCAACCCTTTGCTTATGTTGATGATATTGTGATAATCACATCTGATAAGAATGCTGTGCTAGAGGCATACACTTCACATTAAAATCAGCAGAAAAATGTATCTTATTATTAATATAAAAAAAGAGTAAATACATGGAAAATATTAAAGATTTAATGAGTTTATAGTTTTAGAGAATGAGAGTTTTATATTTTAAGTGGTTAATAGTTTTATTTATTTAGGCTCAAATGTCAAAATGATGTAGGCATTGAGATTAGAAGATAAATTTTGACAGCTAATTGATGCATTCACATGACTTAACCATCTTTTTTAAATATAAATCAATAAGAGCGAATACTTAAATTACAGTATATAAGTTATTAAGGCTAGTACTCACCTACGGATCTGAGACTTCGGCGTTTACTAAATCCCAAGTAAAATTGCTAAAACTCTTTAAAGGAAAAGTTTTGATTAAATTCTTTTGTGCTGGGTATAAAAATTAAGTATGGAGGCCTCGATATAATTTTGAACTGCAAATTGTTAAAGAATATAAATATTGTCAAATTAATTCAGTATAGTCGTATGAAAGTTTCTGACTACATATTCGGAATAGACCCCTCATCATTAACATTTAAAATTTTCAATCATAAGAATTTATCAACTAGAAAAAGGGGTAGACCCAGGTTAGAGGGGGAGTTTAAGATTTTAAGAATAACTTAGAGGTTAATTGTAAAAAAATAGATCAGAATGAAAGAAAGTTGACTGGAAGGTAATGGCACATCAAAAGCTGTTGTATCAAATGAAGAAGAATTTTCTTTTAGATGGTTTATATTGCCATAAGAAAATTTTATAAAATATAATTAAGAAAAAACTAATGGTTTTAATTTTTTCAAATTATTTCCCAAGATAACATGAATTTGTAATCAACACTCTAAGAGTTGTTTGTATGTCTTTGCTTTTTTTTTTATCTTACAATTAATGAATTATTGGTTTAAATGTAAGAGAGAGAATATTTACATAAGCCATTTATTGGATTGGAAACAGGCAATGCTGTCCCAATTTAAAACTTTAGAACTGAGTAAGCTGTGTTTTATTAGAAATAAACAGAAAGTGGAAACAGAATATGTTTATTTTAAATGTTTTATCAATTTAATCTCCACATAATAAGTGATTATATAAAAGATCATTTTTAAAAAACAGTATGATTAAAATTTGAGAGCCGAGAAACTTAAAAAATTTTTATTTCATAAGAAATCAAAATCTCATAACAATACATCTTAATTTATTAAAAGATGCTCTATTTTTTAAAGTAGCTGCAATATTTTTTATTTTTAAATGCAACCTTTATTTAATAAATATTAAAATTTATTATAAGGCTTATTTTAAGGAATAATTATAATAAGTCAACAATTGGCATTTTTAATATTTTATTGAAAGTCAATAATTCCATGTTTTCAAAAATTAATTTGAATAATTGAAAGCACACAACCTCACACAGATTTGATTCCACTTACATTGAAGATATTCCTATATGGAGGACAATATATTTTTATTATACGCATATTATTTTCCATGAAAGTTAGTCTCTAAACACAAGAAAGTAGCAAACAATGTACAAAAGAAAAATTATTTACTAAAGAGATTCACAATGTAAACATAATTTTAGAAATCTTTTAATTAATACTTATACTTAACATTTTCCTCAATTTCGTTAAAATTAAAGGGTCAGCTAGAATGAATTTTTTGTCATCATTGAAGGTAGAAAGACATTAAGAAAAATATAAACATCGTTAGCTATTCACTTTATAAAGTATTATAACTAATTTAACAAAACAAAACAATATGGAGTTTAAATTTTAATTTATTAAAATGAATTCATTAGTATATTTCATTATTAACAATTTTAAGCTATTAATTTTCTTTTAATATTAGGTTACAAAAATTTACTTATATATCTATTCTTAACACACTAAAAACATATAATCTAGGCGAAACTAAGGTTTTCCTACAAATTTCTATAAGTGATTGCAATCCTCAACTGTCTAAAAAGAAAAGATGTTTTCCTCTGAAAATGGAATGAATACAATACGACTTACTTTCTTTTAATCTTTTCTCCATCAGCAAATCCTGATAATAGTCTAATAAAAATACAAGCTGAAACCATTTGTCTTTTTTGTTATCCCTTTCCGACATCATTTTTTCGTAATGCAATTAGAATGTTGCATCTAAAGATTCGCCCTTTCACTCAAATTTTCTGAAAGAGAAAAGACATATGGTTATGGGCCAGACATAGCCAAATCTATCCGCTAAAGTTGCAATCGATTCTCCATTCGAAAATCCTTCTAATTGCTTCAGTGAAGCACCACAAAGCTTTAGGATATTTCTGAAGAATGAGATTTGAAATACAGTCTTATTGTTCCTACGGTGCGCAAACGTTTCCGAGTGATGTTTCTTTTTGCTAATAAAACCCTTTTTGATGTTGTTATTGATACATTAGAAAAGTGGTGTTTGAAAAAGTTTGAAATTGTCAATGAACAGCAAACTTATTTTCATACGCTTATCAGGTTCAGTTTCATAAATATTAAATTTAAAATCGATTTAATATTTTATTTATTTCATGAACACAATTTTTTTTGAAATCACATTTGAAAGAAGTACTATAAATATTGCTCTTATTCCTTCCGCATATTTATTCTTCTGGAAGCGTTAATAGGTTACATATGGAAGTGCCTTGGTTTCCTCTTCTGCAAGATGTGAATATGACCCATTAGATCTAAGTTACAAACATAATCTTCTGTAATGCATTTTAATAAATATAAAAATGACATAAGATAGATTTAAATAATTATTCTGTTCTTCATACATTATTAAATTCCATTTAAAAAAATTGAATTTACACAATGTTGTAAAAATGTATTCGATAATATTCGTCTTCTGTTATTTTTTTATATCAGATAGTATGAACAGTTAAAATATTTTCGCTGTTTACTATCCTATAGCAGTAAATAATAATATGTATAACGAAAAGGCGAATTTTTTGTTAATCCTTTGATTTGTATACATATATTTAAACCTTGTATTTCATTTATCTCCAGAATTAAAGATCTGTTTTATAGAGTTTTGCTACCTTCCAACACGTACGACTATTTATCTTTGAACATATTTTGCTGAAAGTGATGACACAATGTAGGTATTGAGAAATACTTAACCGCCGATTTCGACTCTTAAACTGTCTACTGTACAGTATTAAAATGTCTAATATTTTGGATAATCATGTATTCAATTAAAAACAGAAAAATCGATAAAAAATTATGAATTTATTTAACATGAATTTATAAAAAGCACTTTGAGTTCGGCTAACTTTCCCTAATAGTTTATGAATCATATCGTGGGTTAGTGTTTTTAAGCGTTTTCACTAATAGCACATCATCAAGAAATTAACACTTTAATAACTTCTGAGAAGATATCTTGAGAATCTATATATTTACTGTGGTGAAGGATATTTAGATTCCACATAAGATAATGTTTCACACAAACAGGCACAAAATGAAATATTATTGACCATGAAGATTTACGATTTACTCAGCAGGTTTTTTGAGATCACTGAATAAAAAAATTTATTGATTCTAACTATTGACATTTTAAATGATTTTTAATAAAGTAGAATATTTGAGTAAGGTTTTCTTTTGAAGTATTTCCAATTCTCTCTGCCTACAGTAGTTTTATGAGAAATAATGGACGATATATTTTATAACACTAAAAATGTTGCAAATTTGTATAATCTTTGTATGATTAAAATGCTTTAATAGGGATTATGCATTTATTGACACATCTTTCTATTAATTTAATATTAATTATCACATAATCAAAAACTTATATTAATAAGCAAATAAGCCTTTTTCATGTTTAAGCAACATACACACATGTATGTATTACACGTAATGTTTGTATATGCACGTTTTTTAAGCGTATGTTTAAGAGATTTCATTTATTTTCCAATGTGATTCGTAAATACTTCAACTGTCTTTGAAAAGTCTCATTAAAAAGCTTAATGTTTAAGTAAATTTTCTATTATCCTTCTATTATGCGTGCAATACACAATTAGAGTCAAAAAGCTATCTAGGAATAATAAATTCACATAATATAGAATAAGATTAAATTAGTGTTTAGAATTATGATATTCAATCAAACCTACAGAATTTTTTTTTCACATATCCTCTGACCCTATTTTGCTTAACTAAGCAAACCTTGCAATTTTTGTACAATTTCAATCAACATGATAATTCAGATAAATTATCTGTGGTGCAATTAACATTTTTTAGTTATCCTTATAAATACTTGTATTTTTAAATTGATTTAATATTCCAAATAATATAATTTTTAGAAATATCCTTTTTTAGGTATTTTTTGTATCTGACTTTCATTTGCTTTTCTCAGTCAAAACAAAATTGAAAGTGAAATGTTTTGCCTGTGTAAGCATTAATTTACCTGTATCTTTTGTAATATAAAATAATTTTTAACTTTTAGTTCCCTTATATATTTATTAATTTATATTTCTTTAATTTTCAGAATTTTAAAGAATTATTAGTAGTTTCCCATAAGTTTGAATTGAAGCTAGTAACATAAGTCCTTTTCATCATCATGAAAATGACTTTTGTCATTTTCTTAAAAATATGCAATAATTTATTATTATTCTGTTACAATGGTTTCCAGGGGCTCAATATCTTCATTTCGTTTCCCGTTAAGGGCAGTGAAATGAAGCATCATTTTCCACGGGCAGTGATTGGAAGGATGACCACATGCTAGTTCACTGGTTTTTTGGAGCTCTGTGAGTTGAAGACATGTCCACGTTAAACTGCGACATCCAAAGTCCTTCTGCTGGTGTTGAGGGGATCTGAGATGGAGGGTACCAGCTCAGGTGTAACCTTGTCTTTTGACTGTTGTTCAAAATTATGAAGCTCTTAATGATGGACGACCATCGCAAAACTTTACTTTAAGGAATAATCCAGGGCTTACGTGTAATATTATGTTTGCATTATATTACACTGTTATAATTTAAAAGAAAATTTTAATTTTTGAATCCTCTTGATAAAATTAAAAATGTAATCATAATACATAAATTTGACTATTTTTAATTTAAGTAATTATTTAGATAAGTTTGGATTGGATAATACGAAGCAAGTTTTTTGAAACACTAAATATATGGAAAAACTTTCAATATAAAGCTCTAATATATAACTAAATTTAAAGCAAATATTCTAGCTTTCAAAGATTTGCTTATTAACTAGACTAGCACTTAAACAAAACTTCACGAAAATATTATAAACTATTTTCAAGCACACACAATTTCTTTCCTTTTATAAGTTCTAAAGTTTGCTTATATGATATTTAATTCTATTTAAGAATTTAACAATTTATGAAGTCATTTTAGAATGAATGTTTTACGAATTGAATTGATGAAAGCAGCACAAAATAGGCACGATATATTTCTATTAATCAATACGGTAATCAGTTTCTTTAAAAGTAAATTTAAACTGTATGGTATAGTTATAAATATTTATTTAATTTTATATATTTCGTATACATGTAAGTCCTGCATACAAGTGTTTTTATTAAGTATAGCAAAAAGCTAAGATATATATTCTGAAGAAAATGATATTAATTGGTTTCAAATAATTCGATCAGATATTTCTTATAAATATGAGTTAATTTCTTATTATTTAGATGCTTTAGATGCTTCCAAAAGAACATTTAATTTAGAAATCAATGAGAGAGATATTATTATTTTTATCTCTGAAAGCAGTAACTTTTTCAAAAAAATTACAATGAAAGAAGTGTGAGATAAAACTTTAATTTC
>JAPDSC010001919.1:0-92187 GCA_026290005.1 Latrodectus geometricus
ATATGAGTAAAAGGAAAATGTTTTATTCATATGAAAGCTGCATAACTATACAAGAAATTACACACCAGTGCTTTTTCAGAAAATACATATGGATTTAAAAAAATAACTTTTAATCATGTTGCATTATTTCACAAAGTTAATTTAATGAGCACTTTCACAAACACTACAGATTCTGAATACCAGTGAATCTAGAAATAAAACAAACATTTTATTCAGAATTATAACAGAAATAAAACAGAAAATTAAGAGCTACAAATCTTTAAGTTGCATGCAAAATAAAATTCTCTTTAATATACCTTTTCCTTTATGAATTCAATACAAAATATTTAAAATTACTAACATACCTTAATATTTTGTGTTAAATTGTAAATTTTAAATTGTTTATTCTTGTTGAAGCAATTATTCAAAATTTATAAATACTTTAAGAGCTTCACGAATACTAAGATATTGAATGAAAATGCTTAAATAGATAACAGGAATATCTTAACTCAGCACAGTTGTAAACAAGAATATATCTAGAGATTTTTTTAATGCATAATTTAAATTTTTTTAAATGAATATTGAGATCATTAAAGTGAAACAAAGTGAAAATGCTTATGTAAATATTAAGACTAAGACTTGGAATTCAAATAAGCTGTGCAAGAAAATGTTAAATTTTAACAATCATTATATTAATGCCTTAAGTTTTCTATATAATTTCTATTATAAAAATGTTTTATAAAAGACCATTAGAGTATTACATGGAAGTGTACTTAATGAATGGTTAAAATTGAAAGTACTAAAACATACTTTACTATTACTATAGATGGCAATAGTTAGCATGGCATGATAAATACAGAATGAAATAAATAATGAAAATTATCTTCAAAAATTATAAAAATGTACATATTTTAATTAGACAATTAAGAAATATTACAAATGATACAGTGTAGCTATGTTAACTTAAAGTATAAAGTTCTCTTGCATATAATAAGTTCAAGTACATAATTTTAAATTTTAAAGTGGTCACCACTTTAAAATCTACAGACATTACACAAAAAAGTAAACACTATAGCTGAAATTATTCAATTATCAATTCATAAAAAACTAAATGCTTATATTATAGAAACAGCAGTCCCACATTGTTAACAGTTGAATTAATTAAATCGAAATAAATACAGAAATATATTACACAATTAAAAATATCAATTTCATTTTGCTAACAAAAAATTTTCAAAGCTCATTTTTTGCATAAATTTAGAATTCACAAATCCAACACACAATACATTTATTTTTAAGTGCTTTATTAAAGCTTAAAAAGCAGTCAAAAATTTATTGTTACATAATTAACACTGAAAAAAAGATTTGCTAATATTTCTCCAACATATATGCAAAAATCTCAGCAATAAACTTTAATTCAAATTTTTATGAAAAACAAATTACAAAACTTTAATGAGACTGAGGATAATTAGTAAGTTCTATTTCACAAAAGGCATATCACAGAAACATAGGATAGAACTATGGAATAACAACTATCCAATATTTTCCTTTAAAAATAAAACACTTATCCACTTGCTCACATCTTCATGGCTTAAATAAGAGCAAAAGTGTCCAAACACATATGCCATGTGAGAAAAATCTACAAATGAAATGTTTTAAAATTATATATAATATATTGATTTAGCAAGGTCAGTGAATATAAATTTAATAGAAATGTATTCAAATAATTTATTCCTAAATAAATCTTTAAGATTTAATTACCTTCTCAATATAAGAAAAGAAACCTAAAATTCGGAAAGAGTTTTGATATAGAAATTTTATATGATTGTTATATCACAAGCAGAATTAAAAATAAAATAATTTACTAAAAGTAAATATCTTTACAGTAAAAATTAATAATTTTAAAAATATTAAAAAGGCTTATTTAAAGTTAAAAGTACTATAGAAATTTTTAACTTAAAAAATTTTTTTTAACACTATGAATTTTTCAAAAGTAAATTTAAAAAATTTTATCATTTAATACCCTCTCACCCACACACTATTTTTTAAGCTAAATAACTAGACTTACATTTTTAAGTACAACAAACCTAACCTTACTATTAAATTTGTTAGTATGTTACTAAATTTAAAAATAAAGTATAGATTAAGATTTCTAAAAATTTTCTTCAATTTGAAATTACTTTTTATTATTTTAGGATTAAAACATAAAACTTCACTAAGAAAAATTATAATCGTTTTTATTGATTCTGATAAAAATTAATAAGTTAAATATTACTGAACTTTTTCATGTACAAATATATTATTACATTAAATTCTAAAAAAAAAAAAAAAAAAAAAAAAAAAAAATTAAAGACATTACAATTTTATTGGTATTAATAGTGGCAAAATAAAAATTTTGTCCATTTCAATAATAATGCATCACTATTCCATGGTAATAAACCAACTATAAATACTTATAGAAAAAACTTAAGTTTCTGATAAATAGAATTAAAATATTTCCAGTTATATTAGTGATTTAAAAAAGTATAATAAATAATTAAAAAAATAAATGTTCTTACATACAGTTTAAAGAACATTAAATGAAAACTTTCATTTGTTTCAACCTACTACAAGATTAAATAAAAAATATATTACAATGTTTCAAAATTATAATAGCATTTATTTAATTACACCATATAAAATGAATAATTTTAAGACTAAATTTATCGAAATGAGTAATAGTTTCTTAAGTAAATTATTAAATAAAAATATTTAGTCACATAGCAAGTAATTTTTTTTAAATCTTGGTGTTACATAAATATAAGGCCATTTTATATTTTGTATTGAAACTAGTTTGAGAGATTTCAAAATTCTTAGTTTTTTAAAAGCAATTTTAAACTTTGCATTACAAAGGCGGCAAGGGTTCTATTTAAATTGTTCAAACCAAAATAAGTACAACTAGCTTGATTAACAAAAAAACTCAAAACATTTTTCAATAGACCGTTCAGACTAATAGGGGTAGCTTGTAATAGTGTGTAAGGAGTCTTTGTACATGTCATAAAAAAACAAACTCCTACAAATTTCTGGAAAGATTCACTTATTAATCACTGCTTTAACAACATTTCCTACCTTTTAACTTTTAGGAGAGTCAAACAGAAAATAACACACAATATGCAATACCAGGTGTTTAATCAACTAAAAATTGATTTCAGAAGGAAAGAATCAATGTTTTAAATTAGACAATCAATAGTCCAAATTTGAATTCTATAAAAAATATGAGGATATATTTGGCTCATGAGATTTATAGACATCTGCCAGTATGATACTGTGTACTAAAGGAAAGTAACTATCATTCAAAAATGTAATAAAATTCCCAAAACTTTATTCAAATCATGATTAATTCATTGAAAAAAATCATATATATGAAGTTATTTACAAAAATGGTGTACTAACACCTTTAGTTTTGAAAAAAATTTTTTTTTAAATAATGGGTCTAATTTGGTAGGATTTGAATTTGAAAAACTTGAAACTGATAAAGTATTTAGAATTAAATATCTCATAAACAAAAGAACATATATATTTTAAATTACATTTATTTATGTTGACTTCAATTTTAAAAATATATAATTTGTAATAAAAATCACAAAAGCAATGGTGGTCATTGAAATATTTCATAAGCGATTAATTAAAAATAAAAAATTCTAAAGTATGAAATCTAGAAAATGTTCCTAAAAATCAAAATTTGGAAAATTATAATATTGAGAAATCTAAAATTACAGCTCAAGCAAGAGAATCTAGAAGATCAGGGAAGTTTACAACTGAAAACAGCCTAATAGTTATAGAACTTAACCTTAAACAAGAAAGGGGAACCTTAAACATTAACTGAATAAATAAAATCAAATTTTCTAAAATACTGGTTTGAGAATTTTAAAGTCTTCAAAATAATGGAAACAAGAATGTATTAAAAGAACTAAATATGTAAGTATTTTCTATAAAAAAATCTTTGCTTTATAAAAGTACCAAACATTACTATAATAAAAGCATAATTAAAATCAAAAGTTTGTAAAATACAAAAATTTAAAAAATTTTTTTAACTACACTTCACTTTATAAAATTCTATTAGAAAAATTTATTTAGTATGCACTATATAAAAACATACTAATGTTAATGCTTTAAAAATTCACAGTCACCTCAAATATTGTACAATATTTTAATTTGAAGCAATTGATTAATGCAGTCAGAAGGTAGAAAATTCTACAAGGATTGATTTAAAAATCTGGGATGAATAATACTTGAGGCTCTGGCACCTCTATTAAGAGCTTAAGCTAAATACCTAAATCACACTAGGATTTATAAAATACTTTGGTACCATTTTATTATACCCCGGCAATCAAAGTAATTGATAAAAATTCTATCACAAATTGGCTTAAGCATTTAAATAAGTTTTGTCAATAAATGATAATTATTTAGTTTATTAAATGTAGACCTTTTTAAATACACTAAGCAAATATTAACAGTAATTGTGATTGCTTTCTTTCTCATTATAGTGATTACTGTATGGGAGTATAATAGAATTGAATTAATAATTTTCCTATAATTTAAATTTTAGAATCAAAATTACTTTTTATTCATTACATTGATTAATTAATATTTAATGTGGAAGTATAATATACTCAATTCAAAGGATTTAGAATTCTCCAATGATAACATCGATCAATTTTCTCAAGCATAAAAAAATGGGTAGGGCCATAAATAAATGCAAGCAAAAATGTATAAAAGCAAATTTATAAGATAGATTTTTGAAAAAGTTAACGGTTATTTTATCTCTATGGGGCAATTTTATAAAATTGTGAGAGTTCATAAATTAGAGGTTTGTAAAAACACAAGTATCTGCTACACTTACAGATAATTAAAAATACATTAAAAGGGACTATAATTTTTGTTAACAAAAACAAATAATATTTATATTAATTGAAACAAACTATTCCTGTGCATTTGATTTATCACATTATTTTACTAAAAAAAATCTTGCTTATTATGTAAGCAATAACTTTAAAACATTTACTAATCATATCTCTGAACCAACTTTTAAATTTTACATTAAAATAATAAATTGGATTAAAAGAAAATCAGTGGATTTACTCTATAAACATTACATTTTGTCATACCTTCAGTCTGAATATAAATTTTAAAATATCTATTTAGTAGATAAGGAGAAAATGTTATATTTTTGATAACCAAAATTCTCTCAATGATTTTGAATATTTTATGTTTTTTTTTTTTTTAAAGAATATTTCATGAATTGAGTTTTTCTTCTACAAATGTCTTGGCAAGAAATAATCCTACTAAAAACCAATTAATATATATAAAATTGCTTCAAAAATAAACACTAAAAAGTGCATTAATCATGAGCTTTATTAGAATTTTCAAAATTAGTGCAAAGAGAAATGCCAATAATTACCTTTTAAAACACCACATTTAATTTCATTACCCAATTTTAAATCCACATACACACTATTTCAAAAGCTAAGCTTTGAAGCAATGTATTACTTAATTCATCTCTTTTCAAATAAAATCGATACTACATTTAATCAAATATTTACACAGAAACATAAATGGACATAACATTGCCCTTTCGCCATATGTATCAAAAGTATAGAACTGTATTTCTTATCAAAGCATTGAGAAATTTGAAAAAACACTTGGTATTTTGTAAAATTTAGACGAAATTTACACTCTTAAAAGTTAGATAAATCGTAAAAATTAGGCAACCAGTGATATTTTCTTAATACTATTATAAACTGTCATTTTAGTAAAAACAACCAATATTACATGTAGAAATAAATCATTTTCTTTTAGCTTTAAAAGTTTTATAATTATTAGTTGCAAAATACCTTAGCATATCATTTTTAATAAAGAAGTGTTTTTATTCTTTAAATTAAAATACATACTTGTAAAAAATTAAAACAGCCATAAACTTCACAAATGATGAAATCTTAAGCCATTGTCTGTTCATGGTTCTGTGTTTCAGGAGGCTTCATTACATCTGGTAATTCAGGTGGGCTTGATAATGGAGTAATTTCTAAGCTTTCAAATCCCAAAGTTTCTAAGCAAAACAATCACAAAAAATAATCAAATTAATATAAGAAATTACATAAGATTTTAAACTAGTTACATAATTTTGATTATTATCAAACTTAATGTTTCTCATTTTATTTATTTCAGTACTGCATGTCTTACAAAACATTTACTTATTTAATAAAAATAATTTTTAATAAAATAAATTTTCAAAATTTATAGTTTTTGTACAAAATGTACTGGGCAAAGCAAAAAAAGATAATTATTTTAAAATATTGAATTTGGCAGTTTGAATTTTTTTTTTAAATTAACGAGCCAGTCTGAAATTTTGAATCAAATTATAAAAAAAATGTTAACTTATTTTAAAGAGACCTTTTCAGCTCTGTATACAAAATATTCAAAAGCATTCTCATTTCTTATGCACAATTATAAAAATGTAAAAAATCATAAGCCCACAGAAGAATTTTCTACATAAGTTATGACATAAAAGCATTCTCTTTGACATTTAATGAATGCATGTAGGAAATTAATTTTGTGCACAAATTAATGACACATTTATTTGTAGGGCCACAATTATTTATCTTCTAGGAATGCACAGAACCCAATATAAAATTACATTTAATTATTATAATTGAAAAACACTTCCAGAACCCAATATAAAATTACATTTAATTATTATAATTGAAAAACACTTCCAGCATTTGCTACAGCCACCATCATATTCTTAATCTTTGAAAATAAAACAAAGTATGACATCCTCTGGCTGGCTTAACAGCATCATCTCACAGTCACCAAAATCATTACGACCAGTTGGAAGAAAAAAATCACAAATCTATAATCTAGGTTGGTTTAGTTTGTCACTCTATGGTTACTTTTTGCACAAGTGAGCTCTGAACCACTTTATTCTATGAGGATGGTGCAGTCAAATTGACTACTGTTGAACAGAAAGTAAGAATGATAACTCTTAAGTTGCTGATTCACACTATCAATATTAGAAGAATATGTTTACAGATTGCCCAAATAATATACATCTGCATCTTAAATGCATCTTTTTTACAGAATTACTTGTACTTCATTTCAGATAAATATATAGCTAAAAAGACTTTACAGTTTCTTTGGATTTTGAAGGTGTTTTAGAAGGTACTAAATAAAATTATCTTATAATAACATGTTAGAAAAGTATGAATTTATTGGATTGGATTAAAATTTGACTTATTAGATATTTCAATACCCTTTTCTCAGGAGAAAACTTTCTCAGAAAGGCAATCTATCATTAGAAAGATAACACAGCATTATTAGATAAAGATCTAATAATCCCTGGCATAAAGTAATGGCTACACAGATGATCTAGTTATTGCTAGATATAAACTTAGGGAAATTTTTTCAGAATTGTTCAATCTTTCAAATGTGTTGTGCTTTGGTGAAACAATGAACGTTTTTCTGAAAATTTAAAAATCTATTATCACAAAGACAACACCTTAATCTGAAAAACATTCCTTTGCTCAAGTAGTTTTTACCAAAATGAAATTCTAAGGAGTCTTTATACAACGAACCTTAATTGGAATAAGCAGCAATTATTAAAATAAAAGAGAATTAGCAAAAGAACTAAGGTACAATTTAATACATACATATATTGATATAAAAACTTATTACGTACAAAATTTAGCAGTTTTATTTGAAGAGTTAAATTTAAACAAATCTCAATTATTTACATACCACTGTCTTTATAAGCCAAACCAACTTGAGCAGGTGATTGAGCCTTAGCTGTTGAACAATTTAATCCATAATCACCCAACACTTTATTGGGGTCCATTATCTACAAAATTGAAAGAAATACATCCTTGAAAATTATCAGCATATAAGTTATATCAATTTGAATAAACAAATTAGTATATGTAAATAATGCAGGTTTAATGTCTAACATTTAGACTAATTTTTCATTAAGTTTGATCTTTTATGTACTATTAAATTTTTCCACACACAAAAAAATAAAATTTGACAAATTCAAAAATTAAAAGGCATGAATCAAACTTAATGATTTTTAATTTGCTAATCATCACAGAAAATTTCCTCTTTCAGTTTCAGACTTGTTGCACAAATTTATAAAATGGAATTCAGATCAAGTACACAAATTACATAATATTAAATACTGACATATTTATATGATAGTCAGAATTACATTTAAACTTAATGATTTTAAAAGAAAATGATAGCCAGATATATAATTAGTTCTCCTATTTTCCACCACTTTTACAATTAATGAGTTCGTAAAATAAGAAAATTTTACTTAACTTTTCTATTTAATAGTTTTTGTGTAGCATGATGATTTAATGTCACAATGATGATGCAGTGCCAATCATGTGAATTCATATACTGTATTAAAAAGGTTTGATAGTTATCCATCATATAACTTTTTATATACCATCAATATTTGGTTAAAAACTGTTTATAATTCACAACTTTAATGTCCAGAAATAATGCCAATTTGTCTAAAGTAAGCATAATAACCATATTTTGTTCATTACAAAACACTCCAATGCTTCCTTATCATGCAGTACACAAACTAACATATTATAGGTTAAAATAACATTGAATTTATATTATATATTAAATACATGATTTACACTGGTTTTCACTTTCTTAAATAATTTTTTCATTATTTCCCATCAAGTTTAATACAGGTTTTCATAATTTCAGCATCAACATATTTTTTCTCATTCACCAGAAAAACTAATAGTAACTATACATAAACCTTTTCAGCTCAATAGTTTGAGCCAAAAACAAAATGACAGTAAATTGAGTTTTTACATCTTAGTAGCAGGAGTAACATAGTAAATAAATGATTACTTATTTAAAAAATGCAAGGAATTTGCATAACATACCTAGATAGGAAGCAATATTTTACTTTGATACTCTGAAAGGCACTGATTTCAAGCTATTCATGGTTTCAGAAATTAAAAAATTCATTATTTAAAGTTAAAAATTTTAAACTAAATAAATTTATAACTTAATTTTTTTTTTCTTTTAATAAAACACAGCTTCTGATTTGATAAATACCTATGACATGTTTTCTTCCTTCAACATTTTAAAAATTTCCAAAATATAAAATTATATCTGACTTATTAATACTTAATAGTTGTATATTTCCTCATAATCAATATCTAATCAGAAATTTCACAATGAAAACTTTTAAGACTAAAAAGAAAAATTAGAATAAAGAAAAGGGCTAAAAAGAATATTAGTCATTGTTCAACAAGAACAAAAAATAGCCAAATACAGTAAACTTTCCTGTATTTTCAGAATTCATCAAAAACAATTACCAAAATGTAGTTTGATACTGATACGGTTATTTTAATGAAATCATTCATCAAGTATAAATTATTTACACTACATATCTGTTATGTTCATACTTGCATTTCAGAAAAATGTCCAATTAAATTTAGTTCAGCAATTTCTTTTATTTTTAAAATATCACATTTAAAAATAAACTTTCAAATAGTTACACTTTTTCAAACATAATATATAAATTGTCCAATATACTTGACATGACTTTACTCACAAAAATACAGCAATTTGATCAATTTTCAATTATATACATTTAATGATGAGCAAACTTTCTTTTGTGAAATTAAGGGTCCAGCTGATTATTATGTGAAAAAGTGAAGGTAAGAATTTTGTTCAAATTATTTTTAATGGAATTATAGTTTTAGTTAAGAAATTCAAATTAAGAATTATTCTTTTCCTTATAAATTTGAATTATCTTTTCAGCAAAATTTTCCCATTGGATCTATTGAATGAATTTTTTTTTTAAGTTTCTAAAATATCATGCCAGAATTTTTTTTTTAATTTTATCATAAAAATTCTTAAACTTTGAAATTAAATAAAGTGACACTTTTTAGGAACTTGATATTATCCCATTGATTATTACAGCCAAAAAATTTATATCAACTATTATAAATTTTAAACATTTTTCGATATGTAAAGGAAAAAGTTTATTTTCATTGAAATAAATAAAAACTATTTTAAATGTGCATACTGCTAAGTTGTACCATTTAAAAATTTCCATTATTTTTTCATGGAAATGTTTAATAGGATAATATGCATCTATTTATGTAACTGTTAAATGAAATTTAGTAATATATATTTGTACATTCTATTTAAAATACATCTTTATTTGGTAAATTTTGAGCAATTTTAGTCAAACTAATAATTGAATTTGTTCTTGTAAACAAAAAATGAATTTAAAGTGACAACTTGCACAATCTTATTTAAAAAATAATTGATTCAATGATTTTATTAGATAGAAATCTAACTACAAACACATCTACTCACATATTCTTGAATTTACTAAGGGATTTGTAAATGTAAGTTATTATATGGAATTTATTTAAGATAATTTTTCATTTTATAATTATATTACATATAATTTACACTACTTTATTTCCTTAGTATTTTCTTAAATTTTAATTTAAAAATATTTCTATAAAATTTACCAATTCTTAATATGATTACTGTATTTTTATAAATCGTTATGGTTAGATATTTAAATTGCCATCATTATTTTCAATTTCTTGTATGGATACTACTTAACTAATTGGCGCTCTTAGTGTTACTACCAAATTTTGATACCAATATAAACTCCAGCTTGGCAAAAAATAATTGTTAAATATCACTAGTCATATCATAATATTCATTTTTATTAAGGAAAATATTTGGAAGTAAATCACCCAGTAATATAGAAATTACTATAGATATCAAAAAGTCAATATTAAGAAACTGCATGAACTAATCCATTTTAAATCTAATGAAAATAGCAAAACAATATTTTTAATAACCTACTCAAATTAAAAGATTGGTGCTCCATTTTCATTTAAGTACATGAGAACTAATTCAACTGTTTTAACAAATATGTTCAAAATTTACTACATTAAAATGTTATATACAGTAAAATACATAACTGAATATAAATGTACTTCTTAAACATTGTTTTCAGATCAACTTTATTAGAATCCAATTTTCAATGTAACTATTATATAGTAACATACTTAAAAGTACCCAACATATGGATGGCTAGTTAAGTTTGACATACTGCACACAAGAATTAATGAAACAAATTTAAAATAAATTTCAAACTACAACAAATATCTAAAGCGAGAAATAAATTCATTAACTATTAAATTAAAAGTTTCACTGCCAGCTCACCAAGCAAGTGGATGCATAAAAGCTCACAAGAGAGTTTTATTAAATGCATATTTATAGTTGAAGTGTGCAAAAACACAACAAACTACTGTACTTGGTGTACTTTCATGACCTCACCAAACATATAAATTGAAAATTAAACTAACTTAAGATTATTTTTAAAACACAAAAACAAATTTAATATTGAAAAACATTTCTAAATATGGTTCATTTTTTTAAATTATGGAACTTTTGCTTAAATATATTTAATCAATAAAATATTCATGCAGTTCATAAATATATTTCAAACAGAACAAAATTTATTTGAAATTGTTTAAAAATTATCAAAATTAACTCTAATAGCAAAACAGATAATTTTTCTAATTATACTATTATAATTTTTCTTTCATATAATCAGTTTACAAATATGTAATTTCTATTACATATTTGTTATCAATTTTGTTCCCTATAAATATTTCAAGTATTCAATTTTCAATTGATTGAACAACAAATAGAAATTCTTTAATTGAACTGCTAATATTGTATATTAACTACTCAATTAAAAAATATTGAAAAATGTTGTCCAGCTTGTTGCAATTGTTACTTTAGGTTCTTCTCAAATAAGAAAATTAAAAAAAATTAATAATAAAAAAACAAATTAGATAAAAATTGTTTTTAGGAAAGAAAACTTACAAGAATCATTCGAAAAAAATGTGTAATTAAAGCAAAATGTTTTACATTGTTCTATTACAACTTATAACTTAAGCTTTCCAAAATAGAATTTAGTCTATGATCTTTCTGACATAAGATGGGGGGAAAAAGAAAAAAAAAAGAGAGAATTTGAAATTTTATCAGATTTAAATATCTATCAAAATGATTATATAGCATTTGTGCTAAGTACATTAAGTATTTTGTACTTTAATAAAGTAAAAAATACTTTATATACTTGGTATTATGTTTGTATAGCAATTTTTATTTTAGTAGTATTATTGAATAAGACAATACTATATTTATAAATAACACATTAGAAACAGATAAGCATAGCAAGTTCAAATGTTTTAGCAAGTGCATCTCAAATTAGTCCAGATATTATAAACTAGTAATTGAATTTAGCACTGACATTTTAGACTAAAAAACTAGTGTTAAATTAAAAAATATTTTAATGATAATTATAAATTAAAAAGAAATACCTCATCATCTTTATACAATTCTTGATTCTCAGGAGGGACTTTAGTAATGCCCTCAACCATTTTTTTTAATTCATACACGGTAGTATTCTCCTTAGCATCTAGGAAAATGGTTGTTTTTTTACGCCGCACCATTAGGAAAACGTCCTGTAAATATGTTTAATATTATAGTAATAAAAAATCTTAAATACTTATAAAACTATAATATTTTAATAACAAATTCACACGTGCAGAATAAGGATGTAAGTTCGACAGCACGATAAAATGCACAGGTTGTAAAGCATTATAATAAAAAGTTAGTCAAATTTACGAATAAGAATTATTTCAAATTAATAGAACAAATAAAATTTTATAAGAATAAGATAAAAATTAATATGATAAAATTAAATGTCTGCCGGTTCCAAAAACCTCACAGAAAATTGAATGAGCCATAATGCATGTAAAATTCATTCATACGAATAATTTTTTTTAATTCTTTTACTAGCACGGTTATTTGTGAAAATGCTTTCATAATAATAAGAAATGCAATAATAACGATAAATAAATTCTGGAGATTAAGTTAAATCTACAAGGTTAATCTGTCATGTGTTGCGTACTTTGTTCGATTTTGTTGACAGTGGAGGCACTGATAACAAATAAGTTATATCTATGCCTAAGCATTATCAACAGAAATTAATGTAAATGAGTATAGAAAGAATTTAAAATAAAATACAAACCATATTGATACTTGAATTTTAAACCACAAATTCAAAAAGCAACCTACACCAAACACAGAATAAAAAAAAGAGCGACCGAATGCGACCAAGTAAATTTTACAATTCGTTGCCACACATTTAAAATTAAAGTTTCTCACAAAGGTAATTTATAAGCTAAAAATGATGATTTAAAAAATATAACATAAAAGTCAGTAATTTGTCAGAAAAAAAAACACTTAAAAAATATTGTTTTGATATGATAGATATTATAGTTTTATATTTAAGTTCCCACTGTATCATGATAGTAATTAGTTTTGGGTCCCATAACGGATTTTTATCCGTAGACCACTTATTAAAATTTGCTGTGTAAAAAAATATAATACATATATATATCATATCAGTTTATAAATTTAAAATAAATTTTCATATATAGTTAAAATAATCATGCATTGCATTTTGATTAGTGCTGAAAGCAGTTTATCATTTATTTTTTCTATGTTAATACAGCAGTTTCGTGAATGGCAACATTATGCTGATAATGAGTTATGTGAAGTCATTATCAACATAATGTCCAAACATATTTTTGTGAAAAAAAAATAACGGAATGAACTTAACTGCAATAGACGTAAATTAGAACTCAGATAATTTTGGTCATAAATTTAATATCTCTAATTATATATTGTTTTTGTTTTGTTTTTTTTCCCATATAGGAAATTAGTTTTGGACTAGTCCAAAGTCAGGTGATTATCTGACTTTGACCTAGTCTAGATTCATTTCTGTAAAGTTGAGTGTTTCTGTTGTACAATTTATAATTTATCATTTGGATTTTTTAAACTTTTAAGTTCTTTTTAATTTGTTTATTTCCTATTAGGCTTAAAAATGAGTGAAAGAAAGATTGAAATGGCTTATTGGGATAACAGGTTGGGATTTGTGCATTCCAAAAATAAATATAAAATGTGATGTATTATTGACCTTTGTAGATTCTATTCAACATTTTATCCAGTTAGTTGCGGAAAATGTCCTCTCTAAATTCTTCATTTTCCTATTTCCTACTAATAATACTGTGGCTATTCCAAAAAAATTTATATTTTAAAACAAGAATTAATCCATCTAATTAAGAACTATAAGAAATCAATATAAATCCAACATAGCCGTCAAGGTAAAC
Organism: Latrodectus geometricus; assembly: GCA_026290005.1. NCBI lineage: Eukaryota > Metazoa > Arthropoda > Arachnida > Araneae > Theridiidae > Latrodectus > Latrodectus geometricus. The sequence continues at coordinate 14,262 of JAPDSC010001919.1, forward strand.
TTTTATTCGTAACAAATTCTTAACTTGAATATTAATCCACAAGATTTTTGATAAAAGATGTAAATGAATTTCTTCATCAAAAATTTTGGGAATATGTATTCTGATTGTAATTAGCATTGCGTAATTACTATCTTTACTTCTGAATGAAGAAACTTCTCAAATTTACTTAAACTTATTCTGTTATTAAGCTTGTTCTGTTCCATTATTTCAGTTTCTCGTTCTACTGATATGTGAGCAAATTAGGAAATACTGTAAATTCACTGATTCTATAAAAAAGTAACCAAGATTTCATCTTTTGTAAAAACTGGAATATTCCACAAGAACTCTTGCTGTACAAGCGAAATTTCAAAATGTAAACTGTCATGAAAACCATGCAGCCATCAACATTATCTGCCCTCTGAGAGCTGAAGAATTTTCTTTTTACATTTTTAAATCCAGAACCATCTTCTATTTATTGAGACGAGAATATGTTATAATAAATCAAAAACCCGTTACACCAGCGGAATCAAATGTCCTTTTCGTCTTTTAACGAACCATAATGAAGTCGCTGATATTGTTAAAACAGCCGCAGCGGCTTAGGAGATATCTGAATTTGAAGCAAAGGCTAGATTGTTGATAAGATAAAATTGTAAGGCAAATGCTCTAGTTCATGAAAGAATGCATGCAGATACGTTTAAACCCAAATAAATCATTTTCTAGATCTCCTTCAAGAAGTTTTGCTAGATGGTTAATAAGATCAAATTGTAAAGCAAATGCTCTAGTTCATGAAAGAATGCATGCAGATACGTTTAAACCCAGATAAATCAGTTTCTAGATCTCCTTCAAGAAGTTTTGCTAGATGGTTAATAAGATCAAATTGTAAAGTAAATGCTCTAGTTCATGAAAGAATGTATGCAGATACGTCCAAAAACAGATAAATCAGTTTCTAGATCTCCTTCAAGAAGTTTTGCTAGATCTAATTAATCAATAAAGAGAATTCTAAATAATTTTTTGAATCAAAAAATTAAAGATAACCTAAACAACTTATTATGAAGTCTTCTCCCTCGGATATTAAATAAATAAAACCAAATATTGAAGAAAAGATAAAGGCAGAAAGAAAGCGTGAAAAATATTCATAATTTTATTATATACTTATCTCGCTCACACTTTTTGCATAAGTTAGCTAATTATTCATATTATTCAACTTAATTTCCTGGAATGCAAGTAGTATTATACCCAAACGCCCATATATGTAAAGCTTCCCTTCTTTCAATCTGCCTATGTCCTAGCTATTCAAGAAACTTTTTCTAAAATGTTTTGACTTATTTCAAATTTATAATAAAACTACTATCCATTTAGATATGCCAGATATTCTTGACCCAGATCTTTTTGCAGTTAATAAATCTCAACACGTGGAAGTATTAGATATATACCGTTCTGCAGATAACAATATAGAGATGTTAGTTGTTACAATTACTATATATCTGAATCATCTCTTACTGTAGTAAATAGATATCTACATCCCAAAATGTAAATTTTCAAGTTCTTGTTTCCATAACATTTTATCAAGCATTCAACCTCCCTTCATAATTATTGGAAACTTTACATAGTTGATGGAATAGCAACTACTCTCAGCCTACTCTTTTAGGGCTGTACTACAGACAACCCTTTATCGATTACAATTTTGTATTTTCTGATAATTTCCCTCCCTGAAACGTTGTCAAGAAAAGTTCAGAAAAGAACTTTTAGATCATGTTAAAAGAACAGTTGAGAAAAAACATTCTGAATTTCGTTTGACATGGTTAGAAACAAAATAATTACTTCCATATAATAAAGATATTACCGAGAAAAGATGCATTTCCATTTTTTTCAAGCCTGAGCAATAATGAGACTTCAAAATAATTTAATTGATTCCAGAATCTGATCTCGAAGAATCTTCTCATTATTATCAGAACACTTAAAGAATGTAGAACACCTGACTCAAGTCAGCATATGATGCCTCATATCATGAAAAGAATTATCTTTGGTTAAGCAACTCTCTTGAAAAATGATCAAATATTTTTGAATAACCCCTTTGTCGATGAAAATTATGATAAAAATAACCTAAGATGGTATTGGCGTAGTATCAAATATATAAAAAGGCGAATTTGCAAATTTCTATAAGTAAAAAAAGACTGATTTTCTACGTTTTTTTGGTGGAAGGACTTTGACTGGAAAAGAATGTCCTATGTTTACAATGGAATCTTTGAAAATATACTGCAATCCATTATATTAAAGAAACAAAGGATGTTTAGCTATGTCTAAGTAAATTATTCCATGCTAAACATTTGAAAATGAGAAACGATTACAACTGAAAGTTTATAATCTTAAATTTAATAGCTTTCTACTAAGAACTATATATATATATATATATATATATCTGTGTAATTAATTTTTATTATGTTCACATAAAGTAATTTTGGGAATAACAACATAACTTTGGTTGTTATGGTGAAAGAGAAGAACAGGAGTTTTAGTGTTAAATTAAGCTATAAAAATATTCTAAGTAAATATAGTCGCGCGCGCGAGCATTAATTTATTTTAAAATAAAATGCCGGAATAAACTTATCGATACAGTCTCGCACCAACTTTCACGCTAAGAGATATATCCGGAAGTCTTGGCGGTATGATTAAAATATTATTTTGCGAAAATTGGGGAAACAATACAGACAATTTTCTAAATTCTTCAGAGAAAGTCAATTATTCAAAAATCTCATTGTTGAATTTATTACAACAAAAACAGTTATTGTGGAATCTTTTTTTAAGTTTAATATAAGTAAACATTATGATCTCGAAGGGGGGGAAAACAGGTTTGTTGGTGATTGTGATGTTTTGTGGCGAAAGGTACAAAAAGGACAAGAGGCACCAAGGGAAAAAATAGACAAATTTGTCGTCAAGGAGAAAGAACAAGCAAATACTGGTGAGTTTTTTTTTTATCGATGCTAAAATATCTATCAAAACCTATAAACTATCAAATATAAGTTGATGTTAACAACAAAATTAAATTATAGTGCATTATTAGTAAAAGTTTCCGCTTCTGAGATGAGAGCGTAAAACAATAGCCAACAAAACCGCTACACTTGGGAAGTAAAATTGTCAAATTATAACGCAATAACACTCTTCGATCATTCTGCACGAAATTTTCTTTTTACGTAACCTAATTTTGAAATTTAGTAATTTCTGGATTGTTTCTATTGAATTTTGTTGCTTTCCATTTCTTATTTGCTTTTACCATTTCTTTTCTGCTTACAAGAGATTTCAATATTTAGGAATTCCAAAAGCTTGTAATAAATTTTATTCCAAGTAAAAGAATTTTTTACAAATAAAAATTAATATTTCATTTTCTATTTTTTCTTGGTGAGTTGGAGAAAGTAATTTCACTAATAGCCCTTGAAACGGAAAAATACTGGTAATTTTTAATAAAAATATTTTTAATTCTAATTTGGACAATTTACATTTCGAAATACGAAAACTTAGTTTGTGATATTCAATATCATCATCATTTATTACACATTTCACTTGAAATGAAATAAGAGAGTTTTAAACATTTAATTTGGACAAGGTTAATATTATATTTAAAAGTTTAACTATTTCCATTGTCATAATAACAATAAAATTATACTACTTTAAAAGCTTAAAGTTGGATAATCACTTTTTTCTATTCTATTTTATCATAATTCTCTGCTATTAAACGCATTACATATCTTCTTATTAAAAATTCTTAAATTTTTATTCCAGAATTCTATCTTAATTTTAGTACTTGTAAATCTCAAAAATTCTTAAGTTTTCTTGCAATTTTCTATTACTTTAAAATGAATGTTTGATTATAAAATTATAGAATGAAATCAGAAAAATATATTTTTGAATTTTAGAAACTTATAAATTATATTAAAAAACAATTAATATTTAAATAGATGTCATGAAATTCAATTATAATTAAGATTATTTATTTAAAAAATCCAAATTTTTTATTTTATAATTAGGACTCGTTGATTTTATTAAAAAGTTTTAGATGTTATTAAAAATGATCAATACACAGATTTAAATTAATGATATTAATTATCTAAAAATATAAATTAGCCGGAAAATTTTCAAAATGTGGCATTAAAAAATATAAAATTATTATTTTAAATTATTCACATTTTAAGCATAGAAAAACGTTTTAAAAATTTGCATTTTCTAATATTGCTTAGATTTTAATATCTTCTTTATTTCTATTTGTTAATATCTTAATGAATTTTTAAATTTGGTTGAATTAATAAAATATTGAAACATTAGATTATATATTTTAAGTATCGGGTAATTTTTAATTCCATTAAATACGTTATATTATACAGATCAGAGCATATAATAATATCATTAAAAGTAATAAATATGATATTTAAATTTGAAGACTGATTAAAACTTGATGTATTTCCAAAATTAAAATTTAATTGAGATCACCAAACAAAAATGTACAACGAGAATCTTTTTAAATACTTTCTTGTGCAGTTTAAGGTGAGAAAAATCCTTCATAATTATTCATAAAGCATGCTATGTGTATCAGTAAATCCTGCTGGAGTATTTTATTGAACCATTTTCTAAATAACTTTCAATATTGTAAAAAAATGATTTTTTTTGTACATTTATTACAAATTATAAGAAGTACGTTCGGAATTCAGTAAATCAATTTTTCTGTAGCTCCTTCATTGTTTTTAAATTTAATAAAAATAATAGAGTTTATTTATATATATATATATATATAACAATATTTCTGCATTAGCCGCCCAACCTGTCTAGTGGTTAGCGTAACTGATTACGGATGGGGAGGACCTGGGTTCGAATCCCGGCTCGAGCATGGATGTACTTTCTCTGTATTTCCTCAGATGATGGATGAAAGTGGCCCGCCCTATAAACGGGTTTGTGGTGGTGTGGCGTAGGGATCGATGCTACTCGAACCTCCGTGACTTGGTTCACAGGTGCCCACGGGGTAACAATAATATGATTAGCAGTTTCCTGCCTTGTTGGGGCCAATGGGCTAATGTACTATGCTTGCTCAAGGGTGCCTGCCATTAGAAACAAAAATAAATATTTCTGCATGAAACTTCTGTTATTAAATAGTCATTTTACAGAAAGCTCTTTATATGTTAACTATATTTTTAATTTAATAGTGTTTAAATATTTTTAGTAAATAAAAAATAAAGGGCCTGTTTATCTTGTGCAAGAAGACACGTTTTCTGCACTAGACAGCGATGGGATTCTGTACTTTTTACAAATGAATCCAGATTCTCCCGGAAGAGTGATTTAGGACGTGTACTGATCTGGAGGGAACAAAACACCACATACTATCAGTCCAACACTGAGGAAAAACACCTTGGTGGTGGAATAATGGTTTGGGTTAAACTGACTTGCATGTGTTCGAGGGAAGAACTGTAACTGGTGTGAGATATTGGGATATAGATATGTCCACCCATATGCCATGGCAACGATTTCATTTTAAAGGTTAATAAATACACGACGTCATTGAGATGTAGTTCTTTAGGAATATTTTGAGGATCTTGGTTTGGAGCAAATGAGATGCTCATCTTGATCTCCAGACCCAAATCCCATAGAATATATATGGGACTAACTTGGTAGAAAGGTTGTTAAGTCCTCCTGCAAGGTCTGGAGGAAATCTAGAAAACAGTAACTAAATCCGTATCTGGTTTTCCTTTCCCATTTCGGTAACGGACAACTTAATTGAAAGCATAGAAAGTCGATGCAGTCAATTGGCTATGGGTGGGCATATCTCTTATTGAAACTTCTTTTTGTTACGTTTCTGACATTTTACCACATAAAACTGTGAATATTTTTTTTTCAAAAGGGGACTTTTTCTGTGAGATTTTTTTTTTTTTTTTTTTTTTTTTTTTTTTTTTTTTTTTTTTTTTGTAAATCCACTTTTCGTATGTAAATTTCTATATGGTGCAATCAATATATACCTATTTTATGCACATATCATCATAATTTGTCTTTATAGGTTCATTCATTTTCAAATTAAATTTAAAAAAAAACTGGTTGTTTTTTAACTTTTGAAAACTTGTGTATATTGTTGTTAATGATATATTTTTTATAAGGGACATCTCATGAGTAAAATTTTCATCAGTAGATTGAAACTGACTGCAAAATTTAGAAAATATTTAATCGTAACACAATTTTAAGTTCATAAATTGTACAATTTTAGAAATTTTTGCTGAGTTTAAGGGGCAACCATATATTTGTGTATATATTACCATGCCAGAAAATAGACATTAAAAAAAAACAATAAAAACTATGTTTAGTCAAGTATTTGTAAAGTAAAAAATTAAACTGCATAAATCAAAAAATAAATTTTTCGATTAAGCGAAAAAATGCGATAATTCGCAGTTTAATGGAAAATAGCTAACAATAAAATACTTCTAATACTTATTACAAAATATTTTTATTCATGATTATTTACAATCATATTTAACCAAACTCATATCTTGATTCATTTCTGAGCATCAGATCACATCTTCATATAGTTTTCATAACAGCAATAACTGTTTTAATATTCGCTAAGAGTTTTTCAGCTGCACTTAAAATATTTTCAAATTTAGCGTAACTGAACCTTTTTTACAGAAGTAAAAATCGATTCCCTCGCTTCTTACCATGCACTACTTTCAGGATAAATACCTTCGAAACATCGGAAAAGTCTAGAACCAACTACTGCAACTTCATCTCTTCCTTGATGCAGGCTCAGTATTTCTGCTCAAGTCTATTATACTTTGGCCTTCTTGAGCTCCTTCAAAATTCCGCACCCATGGATACTTCTTGGGGCATTTCATGCAAGTCTGCATGTATCTCATCTCCTGGAACCCATCATCCATGGTCAATGGTGCCTCGCAGTTGTTAGGTATGTTGCAGGAATTCTCTCGTTTCTCACAAGCCCAGGCTTTGAAACTGTTTAAGTTGGTGCTCTTGGTGGGCTCTCGCATCCATGATATGAGCTCTTGCATTGTCACGAACCATACGTCTTTGTGTTTGGCCAGTAAGTTATCCACGAAGTTGAGAAGGACATTTGTCTTATTTCTGTCGTTGAACCAGTTCACGTGGAAGTATAAACCAAGAGGAGCTCTAGTAAAAAAGAAGAAAGAAAATATGTTATATAAGAAGTAAACACATTCAATTCAGAGTGTAACAGAAAATATCGTCCAAATTGCTATCGTTATTGACTTTTAAATTTGTTCCTTATAGAGCATTTACAATAGGTTATGTTGCTCAATTAATGGGGAAATAAATTAAATCTACTGTTCTAACGGCCGTATTCACCAACCAGAGTTAAACGAGGTTTCAGGGTAAAGGGCGAGTTAAGTCATGAAACGTTATTCACCGCGTCAAAAACAGCGATTAACTCGCCTATATGGATCCCTAGAATAACCCTACGATTACGGAGTGTTAGCCGCCGAATCAGCAAACAATGGCGGTTTTAAGCGATATGTTGGTTGACATTGATGTGCAAGATTGCTAGCCAATCAGAAGCCGTCTTACATGTCGTGTTCGGTTAACTCCAAAGTTGTTTTACACGGGAATTTCCCCGCATCGTGAACCCGTGTTTGGAGTTAACCCGTGTTTGGTGAATACGGCCGTTAATGATATAAAGTAGAACTTTAATTATCTCTCCGATAGAGAAGTAATTTATATTAAATACTTAATTTCTAATGTTTTTAATCAAAAGAATGTAGATTATTTTTTTGAACTTATATAATTGCGATAAAATTATTTTTATTGAACAATCTACATCAGAAAATATTTATTCATGATAGCTGGTTAAAATTTTATTTATATTAAATAAAATATTTTTTACTTGAGATATTTTAAAAAAGAAACATATTGTAATGAATTTGAAAAATACAATTCATGAGAATTTTTTAGGTACTTAACTGGCATAAGAAAAAGTTTTTAATATTATGAAGAATTTTAGACATTTTATAAAAGTTATGCAATTTTTGAGATTGTACATTTAATGAAATCAAAAACAAAAAGCCCAAGGAATTATTTTCTTTTAGGAATACTTGGGTATGCTGTATACTTTCCTTAAATCGGTGAATTAGTGATTTTAGTGTATGAAATCATAGTAACCGATATGATATAATTTTATCACCTCATTTATTATTAAAAACACCAAACGAAATTAGGGCTTAGTATGCTAATTTTAAAAAAAACAGAAAATACTTCTTTCTACATATGTATAAGATAAATAAAATTGAAATTAAAATATAATATGTATCTTTCAACTTGTCATAAAAATATCTGAAAACAACTACATGCACATCTATTATTAAATTTTTATGCATCAAAAAATTGACTATTAGACCTAGGATCCTTAATAGGCCTTAGATTTCCTCTATTTGGTAGACAATTTAAGGGACCGTAAAACTGTAATAATGTACGCAACTATCTATCTGTCTATATACTTACAATATGTATTATATTGTATATCAATAATTAACTAGTAGTTTATGACCACAATACTTATCAGCAATTTAATTACCTATTAGTATTATAATGACGCTTGAAGTTGTCTTTTAAGAACTGCTCCACCGATTCATCATCATTTTCCTGGAATACGCATTGATCTGCCAAGGTACACATTCCACCAGTACCATCCTCACTGAACAGGGTGTTTAGAGGAATTTCCCACATGCCAGGGAAGGCACGAGTTGGGCAGGATCCCTGCATGCACCTATGTGGTATTTTGTGATCCAGAGTGTATGGCCAGATAGGAGCGTGGGTCATTGGAACTGAAATGGAGGAATCGTAGACGAAGTCATAGTCGTATGCCATACTCATCATGTTGTTACCTCCTGGATGCAGGAAGGGCACTCTCATTCCAAGTAAAGAATCGCGGGATATATTGGCGAACAAATGCAAGATCTCTCGCTGTCCAACCATTTCTTCAGCATAATCTTCATAGGATGCTTTCTCCCACCATTCTTCAGGATAACGGTTACTAAAGAAATAAATGATATTCAAGGTATTATAAAATGAATAAAGCGAATTTTCGTTTATTATATTAATGCATGATTCAAATGTAATAATAGGAGGTGAAGCGGGAATTTAAATAGTAATTTAAAATGCTAATAATTTTTAAATCCCTAAAACCATTTAAAAATGTTTCATAATATGTTAAACTTTGAATCATTAATTACATTCATTTAAAATAATATTTTTATGTATTAGATTAATGAAAAAGCATTAAATTTAAACATTTACGCTCAGAAAATATATTTTAAATTAGTGGTTTCTTATTAGTATCTCAAGAAATCCCCTTTCAATGTTCACTAACTATAAGCAAGATGCCTACCAAAATAGAACCTAATCTCAAAATCATTTCACTATATACAAGCAGCAGAAAACTTGGAATGGAGTAATTTGATTTAATAAAATGACTGTATTTATTCTATTTACAAAAACTCAAATAATAAATCAAGTCTTAAAAATGCTCAGTGAATTTAATCACATAATTTTTATATTTTGAGATTAGAACTTATTCATAACTAAAATAGAGTTATTAAACTGTTGTTCTTTAAATATCGTAAGTGAAGTTCATCTCAATCTAATTTGATTACATCAAAATTTTTCTATTAATTAAAAAGATGAAAATCAGATGCAATTTGACAATATTTATATACTTTTAATTCAGCTACTGCTAAGGAATATTGAAAATTTTCAAACAGAGATAACAGAATAAAGGATATCATGCAATGTAGATCCCAATACTATTTAGTAACCAAGTAGGTCTATATTAACCTGAAACTCAATTTCAATTTGTCATATTAATATAAAAGTCGGTTAGATTTCTGTTAAATACCTATTTGATGCAAACTTAAAAAATGTTCTTTCAAGATTTCATGAGGTTAGAATAGATTAGCGTTAGCTATAAGAGTTCTCATGCTAAAAAAATCTATAAGTATGAATTTTTGTTTTATCGACTTCCATATTTGTAACTTTTCAAGAGAAAAAAAGAGAATTTTTGGGGACATCGCTTAATTCTTTTAATCTTTACTTAACTCTTCGTAGCTAACACATAAAATATGAGAAGAGACAGCGTCAACAATTCATTTATAAGCAATCTGACCTAATAGAATGGACAGCAATCTCATGACCATCGGCATAGAATTTCTGCAAGTGGAAGTGGCTTGTGTATTCATGGCTGACGAAAAATGTACCCCTGATGGGGCATCCATTAGGGTTCGTCCTAGATTTGTTGAGCAGTTTCCTATAGTGGTCAAAGTTCAAGGCATTTACAGCGCCATCGAAGGACAACAGAATCATTTGGGGTGTCTCTGAAGGTTCTAAACCACCCGGTATCCGTGTGCCATCGGAACTGCAGAAGCAGTCAGGGAGAACGCAAGTAGCAGGGTCACATTCACTTGCTGCTAGAGGGTCTGGTGTCGGCGCTACTGTTGATGCTGAAAAAGAAGAGAGTGCACGCATTTTATGATGGACTATACTTTTATAAATATACAAAATTAATAAGACAGAACAAGGCAAAGAATATCATCTGAAGTCCTTTATAATGAAAAATGATTTAGTTATTTTAAGCCTAATGAGCTCAGAAGCAGAAATTTTTCATTCATTATGTATATGTAAAGTAAAGGAAAATGGAGTAAAATATTGACTCACATTGGGTGTGTTACTTTATGTTAAAGATGCACAAATGATTTGTTAAACTGATTGTGGCATTTGTTTTGAATTAATAAGGTTCTTTTCCCTAATTATTTCAGAATCGTTTTCATTCATTCCTTAGAAATAAATTAGGAAAGTATGTATGTATTCAAATTATGAGATTATCAACAGAGCATTTAATTTTTTGTTTTCTTAGAAGAAAATTAATGATTGTTAAAATTAACTTTGGAAACAATTTTTCTAATAATTTCTATGTAATTTGCTTCCTCATTTTCTGTCAATTTTAGTACCTATGTTTCTAATCTATAACAATTATAAATAAAGTTTATGAATCTGGATGAGAAAGATCTTAAATTAGATCATCAGCATCCCTTATTGTATTCTTATTTCCAAATATATATACACAGTATGCGTTATAATCTTTGTCCAGACAAAGATTAAATTAGAGCGTGTTGCTTTCCTCTAATGTTAGCTCAATTGTTCATTTCGTATTTCTTTTTTAATACAACCGGAATATACGTATAAATACGCAAAAGACAGGATATAAATAAATTATGTTCAGTTAGAGAAATAGCAACACGAATAATGATAAAAAAAAATAGATATTCTGACAGACAGAGACTTAAAAAAATGAAAATTATGACTATGTAGGCAATGTCACACACAGATATTAATCCGACTGTATGAAAGAAGCCAAATAAAGCTAAATTCATTTATTGATATGTTGGGCTCACTGTAGCTTAGATATCGCTCTAATGAAAGAAAGGTCCCATGTTCAATCATAGCCATTGTTAAACAACGAGAGACAGGAGTGTACTACTAGATTCACGTTTGTGTGGGTGGATGCTGGGAATTTTCAGAGATTCCTTGCTTGTAACATGAAGATACGGTTCACTATCTATGAAAATGTCCTTCTGGGAGGCTGTTTGAACGGCATACAACAGTCCTAGACCGTTAGGATGTTTATTACACTTTGTTAAAAATAAGCAAGCTGTTTTTTATTCATGTATAAGTAAATAATCCAAATCTCTGAGAGAGTCGTCAATACGATCTTTTAAAAACTTTCAAAGAAGTTCAAAGTAGGCCAGGGAAGAATTTTTCTATGTACTGTTAAATTATAACTGAGAATGGGGAAGGGAACATGGTAATTGTGTTTACATATGAAATGTAACTAGCTTAATTTTTTTCCAACAATGTATATTAAGAAATCTTCAAACAAAGGGGATAAAATTCATAATTGTATATTTAACTCAGATAATCATAAGCACAAAATTATAAAATAGTTAAAAATATAATAACTAGACTTTACTACTCAATACTAACAATCACCACTCAAAGTTTCTTTCATATCCGTTCTTAAAATTCAAATATTTATGATCTTGTATATTCATTTTACATAAGTACCGAATAAATATTTTAGTTTTTTCGTTTAACCAACAGAATATATACTTTTAAATAAATTTTTTGCAACAGTAATGCTCCTTCCACAACTGGAAATATTTCCCTTTATTCTTTAGAACCAAAAAATATTTATAGAATTAAGTGGCTTAAAATTCGATAGCGAAATTAGAATATTTTCATAGTTGTCCTTCAATATATTTGATATATGTATATAATTTATTTTTGGTTTCACACGTTATCATATGGTTTCAATAAACTTATAAATAAATCTTAATATTAAGCAAATTCCTTACAAAATTCAAAGTTATAAGCATAACAAATACAATTACAAAATTATTTAATGAAAACTACTGGGTCTCATAAATCAAATGAAAAAGATGTATGGAATATACATCATATTGCTATATATTGTATTTTTGCTTCATCTTCCTATAGTGTGAGCTATTCGAAATTCGTATAACCAGAATATATAACAAGGTATAACAGAAACAATGAATAGATCTATCAGAGAAACAAAATCATAAGTTAAGTACGTAAGGGAGTAAAATATTATAATTTTATATCCCAGCAAAAAAATTTAGAATTTTTCATTGGGAATAGCTCCTAAGGATTCAATTTGGAAATTTTTTTTAAACTGTGCTTTTTTTTTTATCACAACATCCATGTTTTCCTTCTGATAGCTATTGAATATGAATCTGACACTGTCACCAAACAGTATTAGCAGCACTATTACCACTATAATAGATTGAGAAAAATATCTAGATTAATCAAATATAGTCTAAACATAAAATGCAACAAAACTATAGATTTAAGGCCAATTTTTTAATTACAGATTGTACGTTCCTTTTTATCTCTCTCTCTTTATGGTATATTTGTATGCATGAAATCAATTAAATGCTACCGAATAGAAATATATTACTCACGTGTTTCCACTGGTCCACAAGCAAGCTGCTTTGTTTTCCTAGTGCAAAACTTCTTGATGTCATCGAAGTAGAGGGAGGATGGGCAATTCTGTGAAAAAGGATAGAATCCTGAACATATGTAGAATTTTTTACAAGTCTCGGGATCTGCGAAGAGCCCATCTGGTTGAGGACACTTAAAATCTGGTTTATCATCTTGTCTTTTTGTGCGATGCAAGAGTCCAGATCTGTTCTCGATTGCTGAAAGATTAATTATTTATGTGACAAACGTAAATTTACCATATTTACTCATGAGTAAATGGAAATTTATTTGAAACAATAACTTTAAAATAGCCTCCCAGATTTTAAACCTTATGCCTCCAATTTAGTTTTATAATTTTTGCAACATTTATTAGGTACTTTTATGAGAATACCTAATTAAAAAATCTGTTTCATTTTTTCTACTATATATATATATATATATATATATATAACTACATCTTTCAACTTATTACAAATGTTTAAAAATATATATTTAAATTTCATCTTCGTATTTAAATTTTTTTAAGTTAAATTGCCTGTTAAAACTAATTATTAAATATACAGTAAATTATTTTGAAGATAGTTTATTTTAATCATACAACCTTCAATCTGATACATACAGATTGATTTAGACAGAAGATAATAATTGAATAACGTGAAAGCTTATTATGTACTTAATTCAACTTTTAATAGTTTATAATGGTATTATAAATTAAATGCCAAATAATATTTTAATATTTAATTGTTTACTATGGTATTTAATTTAACTATAATGCAATTAACATATTCCATGCTGTTTCATAGTCTGAATCTTTTTGCGGATAAAATTAATGGCATTCCATAATTGGATTAATATTTCCCTTTCTCATCCCATTATTTAATAAATTCTTAATTTTAAAAAAATCATGTAAATTTCAGATACTATATTCTGCGAACAAATGGGAAGAATAAACAAAGCTAAACATTTTTTTATCCATCTTCTTTAATTTGATGATTGTTTTGACCTCATTGGAATTTAAATTTCATGTTGCAAGGTTTCGTAAAAACAATTTTTCTCAAGAAAGGTGTAGATGATCACCTTTTAAAAAAGAAGGACTGGCGGTATTTTTCTTTGCGTTTTTTCTTTCTTACTTTTTTTTTTCTCTCGACCTAAATACTTTTGGCATATTATTTCCTCCTTAGCGAAGGTCGGTCGTGAAAGTGCAAGAAACCACAAAAACATAATATACCGGTAATTTTCTGTGCACATCATTCTACAATTTACGTTCGATAAGTTTTGAACTAACGAAAGTGACATTTTTCTTATTTGATATGCATTTATTGTGACTAGTTTTTTTATTCAAAATGTAAAAAATTTCCAGGCAAATTTAATCATTTTAGTTTTAATAATGTTTTCATTTATATTAATTTACATACAAAACTGAAAGTTATCAGTTTTCTTCTTCTTATATAAAATGTCAATATATAAAATATAGTTCAACTCTTGGACAAAAGAAAGTATTTATATTTAAATGATAAAGCCAATTTTTTAAATAAGGGAAGAAAAAAAATGATTTTTAAAATACTTATAGAATTAATTTAACTTTAAAAACAATTTTATAAGGCATTTTTAAATAATATAACCCAAATAAAGAAATAGCCATGTTCTGTTATTTTCTATAATTATTTGCTTTATTATGCTTGTTGCCAACTGCTTATTTCTGGGACCAAAGTTACTAAAAACACAGTCCACCATTAACGCTCGAGCAGCCACTTTTCACAATATTCCACCATAGATGTTATGAATACTCTAATGTGCATAAGTTTTCGCCGACCAGTATTATAAAATCCTCTATCATGAAAACGATGCGAAGACGAATTGATATTTCAATCAATTTAAATGCTCCATATTTTCTTTATTCTCAAATTTGTTTTAAATATATTAAAATTGTGTTGTATGATATATTTTTATAGTTATTGCTATACTTTTATTTTGCACCATGAAAGTTATTTGATTGAGATCAAAAAAGCGTAAAAAACTAGAAGTAAAATTTTAAAATTATATAAAGGTTGGGTAACATTATCTAATATCTATTAAATGACTTTAATTTGAATTTTATATAAGTTCATTGTTACATAATTTGAATGTTATAAGAGAAACTTTATTTTCTAGGTATTAATTTTTACGTGAAGCAAATAAAATTTTAATGATTTGTGATTGTTCAATTAAATTAAATTTTAAGAATAGCGTAAATATAAATAAACATTTATATAGCTTTAAACATTATTTGATTTCCATAGAATAAATTTGATGGTAAAATTTTAAAAATTCATTATAAAAAAGATTTTATGCTTTAGCTTCTAAAGAGTAATTTGGTTTAAAATCTTCTGTAACAAACTAACGACTCATAAGTAAATCGATCAACAAATCATCAAATCCCTAATTACCTTTTTACTACCAATTTATATGCATAATCAACATGTATAGAAATAGATACATAATATTTAAATACACTTAAACACAACTTATCATATTTAAATTAATCAATATAGGATATTACTGAAGTTTGTGGAGAGATAAATTGTCACAATAAAGAATAATATTTTAAAAAAAACGAAACAATTATGGGTCTCTAAAAGTACTAGAAAATCTTATTTTTAAGTGACGGCAAATTTAATATATAATATTATATTTCAAAATAAAATCAATTGCTTTTAAAATCTGCTCCGACCTCTTCTAGTGAATAGAATTTTTAAAAACCTTACCAATAAAATATGATTTTTTTTTTGTTATATTTTCCCGCGTTTTAAACTAATATTTTCTTTCCGAAGTAAAAGCCTTATCAAATGTCTCTAAAAAGTTGAAATTTTCTTTCAACATTATTTTTAACAAAAAATATTATAAAGAAATTTTTTGTTTACCACTTTATTGTTTATAACTGAAGATTGTTCGGATCGATTAAACGGAATGTTTATTAAAGAGTAATTCCTAAAGCAGACGGCGTCTAGTTAACTATGATAGAGATGTATTTAAGTCTGATGATAAGTAAAATAAAAAATAAGTTCAAGAAAAATACAGTTACAGAGAAGCAGAAATATTCGCTCGAAATGAAAGTTTTGATATTCGAATGTTTATAAAAGCACAACTATATGGCGTAATTTTCGTTAATTATTTGTCTATTTTTATTTGCAATATGCTTTGAAATTTTTTAAGTAGTGTATTGCTCTGTAAAATGTGCGTATCTAAAATTTGTATTTCGTAATTTTAAAAAACTAGAATTATCTCATGGAGTTTGCTTATATATCTTTGAAAATAATTCAATTCAAATCACTAATTATCACTTTAACTGATATGAACTATCTAAGCATTGCACTAAAATCCTGACTTTTGGTAACGTATTTGGAAAGAAATACGTTGCAAAACAAAGTGGGTAAATATTTACTCGCGAATTCATGGGGAAGTAAACAGAAGAAAAGAAGCTTATCGAGAGACACAAAAATGCTTGATTTTGGTGGACAAATACTTTGCTAAAATAAGCTTATAAAACCACCATCTTACTACATACATTCTCAGAGGTAGAAGAGAGGAAAATATTTCTCTTTTCCGAACTAAGAACTAGGTTAAGTAAATATTTAAAAACATGTCTAGTAAAATATAGATATCTGCTTCTTCGAGAAATATTTTCCTAGTATATATATATTTCGATACATTATTTAATGCAAACAGTTTTTGAATTTTGTTTGTAGGCTTTCTGTACAAAAATCATGTGTTGAGAAATGAGTCTTAAAATTTGTAACAGTTAATTTCTTCAAAATTACATTGAAAATTAAAAAGCAATATTTTATTGTCTTTTTATCTTGAACTGTACAGTATTTTTGTATTTACGTCTTACTAGAGCTACATAATGCACTATTATAAATGGCTTGGGATACATCCTGATTTGTAAAATAAGTTATTAAAGTTATTTTTAAAAACTATGATCGAAGGATAGTATCGACACCTAAACTAGAACCCTTCTTTGGTTTCAAAACAAGAATAGTCTACTTCTGCAACAATTCGTCTTAGTCTTTAAATCAACAATTTGTTAGGTTCGACACCCACTTCGCAAATGTGTGTTTGCAATAGTTGGGAATATATTTTAAACTATGTTGTTTGATTGTATCATCCTTCGTCTGCAAATAGTAAGTCCGAAGGGAAACAAATAAATCAAACTAAAAACTTCAGTCTTCATACTTTACCAATTGCTTTGCACTAGCTTATATAAATTTAATAAGTAGAGACATATTATTAGAAAGCAGTATTTTGTCAAAATAAAATTTGTTATATTTTCGAAAAGGAGAAGGATTTATTTACAAATCAGTTGCCATGGTAATTGCTCATCTTGAAATTGAATTGATCATTACAAATGTAATCATTGTGACGCAAATTTTCAGAATCTATTTTGTGGTATGACGAACGCAAAGGAATTTTTGGTTCAATAAATGTTGCTCTCGATTATAGATCCAATCAAAAAGGGAAAAATGATATATATTTGTTCTTTCATATGGAATATAAAATCTAATTTAAGCGAACAATATGGAATCACTAGACATTATACCAAATAATTAAATACAAGCGACTACAGTAAAAAACTACAAAAACCTTATTTTTGATGTTTTTGCTAGTACTGAAGACACTCATATTCAATAATAAGGAGAAAAAATAAGGACTGATAAAATTTGCAATATTGGAGTCGCGAGGAGTTTTGTAAATATTGCATCATCAAAAGGAATTGCTAAATTTGCAAAATAATGGATGATAACTTCAAACTATTAAACAGCGTTAATTATAATATGAGATATTTTTGTTACTAAAATAGCACGTTTTATAAAAAAATAAATAAAAACTCGCGTTCGCAATTATTATATAGCGTAATCAACGTCGCCAAGAGATTTGTTTAAAATGTAACAATCGTTTCTAACCAGTTCACTATGCTAGTCAACTCAACTCATCTCTGCTATTATTGAAAATGAAATTTAAAGCACACCATTTTATTAAATCATTGATTAAAGTAAAAGGAAAAGGAATTCTAAAGGTCACAAAGCATGATCAAGATCTTATTAGCCTAACAATCAATTAAGTACAATTTACTGTTAGAGAAAGAAGCTTCTTTAACGAATAATTAAATTGTATTTGTGATCATTAGTATTATTAAAAGTTTGCCAAATAGCGGCTTTATATATTGGAATATAATATTTGGATTTTTTTCTATGTAAGCAAATATTAAAAAAGTTGACAAAATTGATTTAAAAAATATGAGTTAAACTTTCATTCAATGTATATTTAAAACATCTTAAATTCACGTTTATTAATCTATGAAACCTCTGTTTCGATCTAGAAGAAATAGCAAATTTCTTTTAAGTATTCCGATTCTGAGAATTAAATTTCTTTCAATATTGACGGCATGTTTCAGTGGAAAATAATTAATTTCAATTGTTTCGTATACATTTATTCAATCTTGGATGATAAATCTTTGTTATTTATATTTATTTACTGTATTATTTAACTGAAAATAATTAAAATTTAAATTATACTGCTTTAAATTACAATTTGAAGCAAAAATGAATTGCAATGCGTTTAATTTAACAAAATTTGAAAATGTATCAAATTAGTTTTATAGGAAGAGAAATTAAAAAAGAAAACACCTATTTATATATATACATATATTTTAAATTAAAAAAATAATCAAACTCTTCTTTTCCTGAATTTTGATTGATTGAAATATAAATTGAAATATCTTTATATAAAAAATAAATAGATTGATTCTAATACTTAAAATATATTTCTGAAATATAGGAATAAAGGCATTTATCTATGGGAAATCATCATGACGCGTTCAAACAAATAACCCTTTAAACCTGTGTAATGACCATCAAAATATCTAATTTATTCCAAAACCGGATATTCAACTTTTTTCCTTGTAAATCAGGAACAATGAATACTTAAAAAGTAAATCTGCATTTGGCGACATACAAGTATACAAGTGGTTTTTAAGAACTGGATTAAGGAACAAATGCTCTTTTGATACACATGAGTAAAGAGAATCTATTTATTTGATACTACTGTGATCCATGAATCCATGTATGATCTTGAGATATATATTATGTCATGCAAAAATTTCCCATCTTAAATTTTAAGGGGGTTACGACTTAGTTAATGAATAATGTAAGAAACATATAACACATGGGAAAGTCGAAAAGTATTGAACTGGGAAATAATTTAAATCACAAAAGTCACAGATAAAGCATTCCCTTAATGATAGCAAAATCCCTGAATTTTGGAGATCGTCATCTTAAACAAAAAATCTAAATATTTTTGATTCTATTATGTACAGTATTAGGTGGGAGATTGTAATAAAATACTTCATTCCAGCATAATAACATTAAATATAAAAACAAAAATTAAAGTTTTTAGAAAATTAAAGTTAATTCACCGTGGAAAGATCAAATATATAACTGAAATAAGTTATCGCTTTATAAGTTATGAAATAGTTAAATATAAATTAACGCTGTTGATTAATTTTGATCAAGAGATTGAGAGCACAATCTCTTGATCAAAGAGCTAAATCAAGAGAGTGTGCTCTTTGATAAGAGAGCACAATCTTATCAAAGAGCTGTTGATAAGATTGTGCTCTTTTATCATTTCTTCTAAAATAAGAATCTCGAATGTTTAATTTAAAATTTTAAACATGCGAGGTTCTTATTTTAGAATTTTATTTATTTATTTATTTATTTTCCCTTTTTTTTTTTTTTTTTTTTTTTTTTTTTTTTTTTTTTACTAAACGAACAAGCCAAAAATGAGTGGTCTTGATACACTAAATGATTTATTTCTCGTATTTTTAGTAGCTGAAAAGCTATACTTTTCTCATTAATTCGAAATAAAAAAATAAAGTTAAGAAAATTTTTCAATGTACAGAATTTTAAATATCAAATCTTTGAATTGATTGAGTTACTTTCGCTTTGAGTGACACACTCATTTGTAATGCATTATATTGCTATAAATTCTACATTATTTTTTTTAAAGATAAAGTAGCATGCTAAAACTGGAATATATACCAAGCGAGATAATAACTTGTTAATTCCTTATCTTCAGTTTTGTAACCAACCGGTTCTTTACCGTACTACCCTTTTCGAAGGAATGAGAATCAACCATCTCCCCGTGAAATTTCATATTACACCCCATACTCAATTCTTTTCAATTCCTTTGTAAGAAAGGGAAGTTTTACAATTCAGTAACCCCTACATTTTGTAAGTTTTTAACCTTCCCCTCTCCTGCTGTTTTTGCAGACCATTGGATCTTAATTGCATAAATGACGCAATTATCCAAAATATCCATCCAGATTGTATCTCTACAAACACCACAGAATAGATAATTGACAGACAGCTCAAATAGGATAATTTAAAAAAAAAACAATAAATAATTTCTAAATTCTCGTGTAGAAGTACTGTTCATAAAACTAAATGGTTTTAAAAGCTCTCTATATTGATTAAAAATTGCTCTAAAGTATTTTCATGCTGTGAACTCTCTTCTCGTTATTTAGGGAATCATCAACTGTTGTTACGCTACCCATGTAAGTGTATTTGCAACATACAAAAACAGTGTAACAACAACATAAAACAGGAAAGGGAATAAAACAAATTTGTACTATAGGAAGAAATTGCAGCTATATTCTTAGTAAACATTTCGTTATACAAAATAATTTTATTGAAGTCAATTAATAATAAATATTGAATGATTAGAAAATTATTGTAATTTTGAGTTAAAAATTAGCAATTTTTTTAATAGAGTATTCTAAGAATATTAAACGACGAAACTAAGATTTGAATTTCAAATTCTCAAATCTTTTCCAAGGTTATTTCGTGAAATCGAATATTTTGCATCGCTAGTTTTTAATAATATTCTTCAATTAATTTAATATTATAAGTTATTTGAAGGTGTAGATGAGGCAACTAAGAACAAATCTTGACCTCAAGTTGAAAAAGTTTCAAGCCACACCCAGGTTTCCGACTCCAACTTCAATATCGCTAAAATTTGTGAGGAATATTTTTCAGGGCTATTTTATAATTGACGAGCAAAATGTAGTATATAACAGTCTAAAAAAACCGAAAGAGTATTCTCTGAAACTTATTTTACTTTCACTATATTACATGAAATATAAATGGCATAGATAATCATTTATAAATTATTAAAAATTTTCAAAAGTTTAAAATATATTATTTAAGGATATTTGTGTAATTCATATCAAATATACTTTCACTTTAATCTGTATTTTTTAAATATAAATTGCACAAACATATTAAATATAGTTTCACTTTATTGAATTGGGGATCTAGAGCTGAGACACACCAGACTATTCTGGGTTGCTGGTGGCCAGCTTCGTGGCCTTAAATTTTAAGACAAACGTAAGCCCAATATATTTTTTTGTGTCTGGAATTTACTAAGGAGGATTTCCTTGCGAATCCCTGCTGTTACTTGATTTTGAGAGTATTGAAGGGTTCGTCGATCGGGTGCAGTAATAATACACCAAATGGGATCAGAAACAACACTTTTTACAGAACTTGTTAAATTTTATGTTCTCCAGATAAATTCTAGCTTCTCTTAATACCTTATTTAAAGAGATTTTCTCTGATTAATGATATTCTGATATGATTGATAATTATGATATTTTATGAATTCGCATAATAATCATTGAAGAAATTAACAGAAGTCTAGAGCTGTGTTCTTCAATAATATTCATACATATATACATTATGCTCAAAACAATTAAAGCATATTGTAAGTTTTATATAAAATAAAGATATAAGCGAAATATTTTTGTCGAAAATGGAAGAAGAGAATCACAAATGAAAATTTTTCGGATTTTCAAACTGTGGAGTATATTAATTTTGAGTTCGACGTCAGAAACGTCGCTTCAGCGGCAGTGAATGAAATTTGACTTTCAACTGAATAAAAGACAAGGATGATCGACATTTAGTGACTGCTTTGCTTCAATGAGTACGATGTCTCAGCGAAGTCATTTAACTGATTCAGAAGCTTGGAAAGTTATTGGTAGGTTAGAAGGGGGCCAAACTAGCCGAAGCCATTGGAGTATCATAAAGTGTGATTTCCAGGATCTGGAACCGTTTTTAGGAGACTTTAAGTGCAGGCCGAAGATCAGGGCAAGGTCTTAGACGGGCAACAACGCCCAATGAAGATCGTTATTTTGTGTTAACGGCTCTGAGACACCGAAATATGAACGCTATTCTTCTCCAACAACACCTTAGCTCGGTTACTGACACCACAGTTTCAACTCAAACTGTCCGAAACCGGCTCCATGGTGTAGGTCTGTATGCTCGCCGACCGATGTTATGCATTAAACTAACATCAAGGCATCATCGCGATCGCAGGGAGTGGGCAACAGAGCATGTGAACTGGAAGAGAAATGAATGGAGCAATGTTCTTTTTTCTGACGAGTCCCTTTTTATGTTCATCCTGATAATAGGCGTATTTTCATCTGGAGGGACCATGGCAGTTGGAATAATCCTGCGTTCGTGTACGAAAATGTCAAATTTGGTGGTGGAGTAGTGGTGTATGGTGGCATCTCCATTGACTGGCGTAGACCTCTATATCATTCGAGATGAATCTCTGACTGGTCGAAGATATAGGGATGAGATCCTCAGACTTATTGTAGTCCCTTAACTTCATTTTAATGGACGATAACTGCAGGCCACATCGTGCTAACCTGGTAGAGGATTTTCTTTTCGAGGAAGGAACCATGCGTATGAATGGCCAGCGTGTTCTCCAGACATGAATCCAGTAGAGCACGTTTGGGACGCTCTAAGAAGAAGAGTTTCTGGCCACCAACAACCCTCACAAACTCTCCAAGAACTTTAAAGAGCTCTTCTGGAAGAATGGGACAGAATAGCCCAAATCGTGATTAATAGCCTCATTGACTCCATGCCTCAAATGTGTTCAACGTTGCTGGCCGTCCGTGGAAACCATACACCCTACTGAAAATGACTTCCTTTGAAGACAACACCTTTTCTTATTCTTTTTTCTCATGTGCACAAATTTTTTTTTTCCTTTTGTACACAAATGCCCAATAAAATGCATTTTTTTCTGCCAAACATGTGTAATTTATTCTCATATAACCTACTATGTCTGTCGACCATATATCAATCAGCTAAAAAGTTCCCAGCCACAAGATCCATTTAAAACCGCAATTTCCTTTAATTGTTTTGAGCAGTATATTTTTACCATTGCATTATAATAAAAAAATAAATTTTATGATAATCTATAGTATCTTTCTTTGGTTCATGTGTTAAAGAAGAATAAGTGAGCAAACTAAATAAATTTAAGAAATAAATAGAAAAAAAATCTTTAAAACTGAGAATTTAAAAAAATATATAGCTTAAACATATTCTCCATGATCAATTAGAGCAAATCAATTAAAATATTTTGTAATTCAAAATTTCACAAAAGTTAAACTTTCTATTATCACAATAATTTATTTGTTGTTAGTATTGTATTAAGTAATTGTGCGATTATCAAAGTTTCTTCATATCAGTACCAGGTTCTTTAAATCCTCGATTTTGAAAAAAATCTTTCGTCTTTAAAAATAATCCCTTAATTTTTTTACTGCAGTAGAATTTGAAAAGTGCCAAACAAAATATAGAGACAATCTCTTTTAAAAAAAATATTACGTAAAACTCCTAAGAAATCCAAGTAAAATTTCTAGTCCAACAAGCTTGCATAAATACAATCACAATTAGTAGCTAAATTCTTTTCAAATTCTTTTTCGTTTAATAAAAACATTGCAAAAAAGCTGTTTCATATGACATTACTTTTTATTAAACATTCTCTCTAAGAATCATGAATTTTTCAGAAAATTTTTTTTTTTTTTTTTTTTTTTTTTTTTTTTTTTTTTTTTTTGGAATAAGCATTTTTGGAAAAAATACTTTTTTGTGAAAGTTACCTATTTAAAAAAAATAAATGTTAGCTCATTTATATATTCAAAATTTATGATAGATTGTGATACAAAGCATTACTATTATAAAAATTGTTTAAGTTAATGTTCAGTTAATACTAATTATGAATAAAATTGTAAATTTAGCTTTAAAAACTAATCTTTTAAGTAAAATTTTCAATTCTGTTTTTATCATGCTTTTAAGCTTGAATTAAGTCATTATATACTTTAAGTTAATACCTTAAATTATGATTACTTTTATAGCAAGATAGTTCTTATTCAGTTTTCTACTGAAACACTAATTTATCCAAAAGATTCTAACTGAAAAGTACTAAACATCGAATTCATTCTTCAACATTCAGATTCTTTTCCTGGATATTGTATATGAACACTGCCGTCAAAAATAAGTATAGACTTTAGTCAGTGTAAATATATGTATAAAATATGAATTTTATAGATTAGTAGTAAACTTATTGTATTTAATGATTTTTTACTTAAATAATAAATACTTTTTTTAAAATACTTTTTTTATATATCGATAAATAAAAATTATGTTGTAAAATAAATATGGAAATACATAAAAATACGACTAATATCTTTTCATGATTGATTTTTTACAATAGCAAAGTATATAGAACTGCTTAGTGGATCGTTAATGAAATAATATACCCGGGAGAATTTAGTAGTTATTTTAGTAAAAGTCTTTGTTTTGATTTCGTTTCAGACAATTTAATTTTACGAATCATCTTAACTATTCCACCAGCTGTAAATAACTTTAATTTGGGGGTTTTAAATTACATTATCGAGAGAGATCTAATGTTACTTAAAATTTTAGCTTAAATAAAAAAATATATGTATATTTTAATTTTAAATATTATTTATAAATATCGTTAGTTTGAATAGAGAGAGAAAATTTCGGTTAATTTCTCCTCAAACAGAAAGCATCGATTAAATTTCGAAATAATCTCATTAAATATGTAGCCTCGTGAAAATTAGCTGTGTATTTGCACTGTTATTTCTTTAAAAGCCGCAAACTATAATTGATACAAAAATATATTCATGAAATCTTTTGTTTTTCCTCTTTGAAAGAGAAAAGCGTGAATGATAAATAAACCCTGAAGGATAATGACTTTGACACAGTCCTGTCAATGTTTTTCGTTCATGAGATTAATATGGATTAACATTGAATTTAATCTTTTTAAAGGAAGCGTTTTAATAATTAACTGTATAATCCCCGTTGACATAGTGTAATTACTAATTTTACTTTCCTTTTCAAAGCTTGATCTGTTAAAAATATCCAATAGACTTCTTTAAGGAAACATTGAAACACTGAATATGTGCCACATTTATGAGAAATCAATCATCAAAGGGTATGTTCTGCTTTGATGGATCTTTAAAAGACTGCTAATCGCTTAAGCGTGTCATTAGAAAACATTGATACTATTTTAAAAATTTGCGAAGAATGTGTACAATTTTAGATGATAATGTCTTTAAGATTCATGACCTAGTAACAATACAGATATTAATAAGATAGTTTTATGAAAACTCTTAAAAATTGACCTAAATTATTTCGAGTTATATTAAATTGGTGTAGAAATTAACCAAAACAAGGAAGATAGTTCATGAAAACTTTTTCAAGAAATAAAAATTTTATGTCATTATTATTAATATAAAAATAAATAAATATATATATATATATATATATATATATATAAACATTTAAATCGTCCTTGCCTATGTAAACTAATCACGAAGTGGATGTTATTTGATTTATTTATTCCTTGCATAAACAATCCAATATTAATATTTAATGCGCTTTACATGCTACATGAAATGAATTCATTTTCTTAATGATTAATAAGTATTTATTTTTTAATAGTGGTATCAAGACAAAATCTCTAAGAATATATAAAATAACCAATCCCTCTAAAATATTGTCCAAAATTTTCTCTTCAACTGCTCACTGAAGAGCTAATCCCACTGACCAAAACTTTTTGATGGGTAGACAAAATTGTATATTCAACATTATTGGTGAAAACGATTATTTGTTTAATTCACAAAACAATTATAAGTAAAATAAAGTGTTATACACATGATCTCAACTGTAAGAAAGAAACAACCACTTTATGGCTAATAAAATATGAGTTTCTTTTACGTTTAACAATATATTATTATTATAAAATATCGAAATTACTTTACTTTAGATGTTGAAAACACTACTTATATACTTCAAAAACAGTTTATAATTAATATTAAGATGTTTACCGAGATGATCAACCTTAAATATGAGGAGCGGTTCCAAAAGGATATTTTTAGATTGAATAAATTTTATTAAGTGTTAGATGGGATAGTAATTAATCGACAGTAAATGAAAAAAATTATTAGCTATACGATAAAAAAAATTATTTTTTCTTTTTTACATGCGTCTTGCTTTCAAAATTATATTAAAAGATTTATAATCTAACAATTAATTTTTCTCTCGATTAAAATAGTTTTATTTATATTTTATAGTCATATTTAAAATAATATGCATATATAAGCCTATATTCTGTGTATCTACGGAGTTTTTGCTTGGAGTTGAAGTAAGAACTGTTGCAGGGAGGGAAATGAAAAGGATTATACTCTGGCTAAAAGACCAAGAGGAAGGCCCAAAAAGAGGTGGAAAGACTGTGTGGATGAGGATTTTGCCATCCTAAAAGTAAAGAATTGGAGATCAATTGCTGAGAGAAAGGCTGATTGGGAAAAGCTTCTGAGGAAGGAACAGGCCCACAAAGGGCTGTCGTGCCAATGCTGATGATGATACTCTGGCTAACGTAAAACGCAGGCAACTTTTTTTTTCGAAATTTTGGTTACAACGTCACATTAGCATTATTAAGGTTAATTATTATAAACCATAGCTAACAATGATTTAAACTCCCTGTAAAATTGCACATGACGCAATGCAAATCATTCTGGAATCTGATCGTTTCAAAAATAGTAGCATGTGGTTCTTTCCATCTTTTAAAATTGTGATCAATGCGTGACCGTTGAGGGTAGATGAAAAATACAACGAATCGGACTTTTCTTCCTACATTCCATACAAAATGTAATTTCTTTAAAAATAATAATAATGATTATTTAATTCATTATTTTTGCCTATTGCAGTTAACATGTTTTCGATTTTCGCAGTATACCGCAGTTCGAAAATACATTGGAAAATGAATTAAAAGAGTCATGGATGCATTACTTGATAACTTCGTGATTATAAGGTTTTATCAATCGTTCCATGCCTCACTCGATTTGTTTTTAGTTGATCTAAACGTCAGACCACATTTCGTGATGCCAAACACCGCATGCTAAGTAAATAATAAATATAGTTATCTTCTTCCAAACCTCATAATTTTTTTTCCAGAGGCTAAATAAGTAAAAGCCTTCAAATGGTACAATAATACAAATGCCCATCCTATCACTAGGCCACATTGCACCACCCCATATTTAAAAACATTTGCCGAAAGCAAGTATGAATTTTTAACTCTCCTTTTACCTTCCCATTGTAGAAAGTGAATATATATATGCATGCTTGTATTTATATAGCATGTATGCTTGCATTTATATAGCATGCATGCTTGTATTTATATATGCTTGTATTTATATAGCGTAAATAACTATGGATGGAGGGGACCTGGTTTCGAATCCCGGATCGGCATGGATGTACTTTCTCTCTCTCTGTGTTTCTTGTCCTTTCCTCAGATGATGGATGAATGTGGCCCGCCCTATAAACGGGTTTGTGGTGGTGTGGCGTGGGCGATGCTACTCGTACCTCCGTGACTTGGTCCACAGGTGCCCACCGGGTAACGATAAAATGAGTAGCAGTTTCCGGCTTATATATATATATATATATATATATATATATATATATATATATATTATTCTGATAGGAAATTCGAGAGGACCCTAAAATGAAATTTTACCACAGATTCCCTACTATCTCTTGACATCTTGTCTTAAAAACGGTTAAATAAAAAGAAAGCGATTGTCTAGTGAAAATATTTAATAAATTTTATAGCGTTGTTTCTACAAACATTAAACTCACGTTATTAAAATTAGACGTCATACATGAAATGTGTGGATTTTATATTTCCATTCATGGTACTTTTGAGTAACAATAGATATAGTGACGATGAATAAAATAGATAACATATGCTAATAATACATTTAGGGGTGAGGAATTTAATCGAAGTAACTCTTGTTCACCGTTTCTATGTATGAGCACAAATCTGTTAAGCAACTTCTGAACGAAGATATACATAAAATTAAGAAACTTAAAAATAAGGTAGCAAAAAATGTCTATCATAATTTTAGATAAAATGGATTAATGCAACACATATCTGTGAAATTATTATCTATTAACTGTGATATCACAAATATTTCAATAAAAACTATAGCTCATTTTCATAACTGTTGAAGTTTCTATTGTAATTTCCTTAATTGATTAATAAAGCATAAAATTAGACATTCCAAATTGACGATAACAGATAACGGTTCTTTTTATATGCATAATAATCTATATCAATAGTTTTAAATTTTAAAAATAAATATATTTTTATCTGCGACAACGTTCATCCAATGAATATATGTGTGCTCATATTCATAGTATCGTGAACCATATGTGTAGAACAATCAATATACACAAATGATCATCATATTGATCATTTGTGCATCTTGATTGTTCTATAATTCAATAATAAGATGATATTCAGTCGTATAATTGATGTTATTTTAGAACAATTTAAAACACAGAAAACAATTTCTATATGTTTATTTTATGTATATATATATTTTAATCACAGAGACATGAAAATAAAACATTTCATACAAAAAATCGTTCTCAATTTATTGATAAAAATATTTCTTATAAATTTAAATAAAAAAAGAAAACAATCTGTTTGGTTAAAGTGCAATTATGTTTGAACAAATAAGATAAAATAAATATGTTTTTTTCTAAGAAGAAAATATCTCTTATTCATATAATATCTCTATCAAAAACATTACATCTCAAAAAAGAAATCATATATTTGAAGAAGGAATTTTGTATTCAACGAAAAGATTATTCTATTAAGGAATGCTATTTTGTTATTTATGCTTAACATCATTTTTAAATGCTTGATTTTATTTAATTTAACAAAAAAAGGATAAAAAATACAATAATGTTCCTAATACTGTGTTCATTTAGTAAACATTTCGTCATTTTTAAATTTAAGTTGCGAATTTTACTCTTTAATAAAATAATATTTAAAGGGAACTTCTAAATATATTTTACAAAATGACATATTACGAAAATTATGTCAATCCTTGATTTTATTAATATATTTACAGAATTTATATCATTATTTATAATTTATTAAAATAACTTAAAAATCACACTTTTAATATAGAAAAAAATGTTTGTTTTTAGTTATTTTAGTAAACATAGTTACTATCATGGTGCAATTATATCCTAACAATATTTCGATTTTATTAAAATACAATAAAAAAATATAAAAGTGTTAAAATGCACTTTTTGAGATTTAAAAAACTTAACCAAAGTAAAATTCATTCATGTTGAAGTAAAAAAATTCATCATAAACATATTTCAACTACATAAATTCGATTAAAATCATGTAAAAATTTAATCTAGAGTGATGAAAAATCTTACCTTGAGTAACCGCTAGAATAGCTGCTAAAACAGGAAATAAGCAGCCGTATTTAACTCTCATATTGATGCTGATGAGAGTCTTGTATCAGTCTGCTTCTATTGCTTAGACTACGTCTCGATGAAAACGAAAGAAACAGCTAGAATGCCACTAAACCTGATCGCAACAGCCTTAGGCTACTTCTTTTCTTCGTTATCCTCCTGACACAGAAATTATGCTCGACTAAAGAAAGTTGTTCCTCCTCCCTTCAACAATTGATGAACTTTCATCGAACAAAGAAATACCGTTTTGTTTGAGGTCATCAAGTTGGGTTCGAAAAAAGAAAGGTGCCCCTTCGCGCCACCTACTTGGTGAGATAATCCTTTGGAACAGACTCTTTTATTTGAAGTGGAACTGATCGGGTCAACGAAATTTCAAGCTGGGTTCACGGCAAACGATTTTTATGATTTAGATTTTTAGATCACAATGAGTTATGGAATCCACTGCTACTTCACACGAAGAATATCGTGACAAACACTGTTCTTGCTTAGTGTTCCGGATGACATTTGACGAAGCAGACAGGCAGAAAAAAATTTCCGACTGCATTTTAATATAATGAAATGCATTACATTGCTTCATATAGTTAAACAATTATGAATTTCGATATAATTCAATTAGGCAATTTATTTTCCAATTAAATTTCTCGTAATAATGGGGAAATTACATTAGAATATGGAAAGTAAAGAAAAGTAGAATACTTTTAAATATTAATTTCACTCATTGAATCACTTAAAGTTAAACGACCTCTTTATACAGATCGATGTTCTGGTCTACCTAAGTTTGAATAAATATAAATATATAAATATAAGATTTCACAAAATGGCATTCACTTACCATACACATTTTAAATTTCATGGACAAGAAAGTCAGTTTCTTTCATAGAATGAAATAATTTGAATTGATTTTATTTATCTATGGTTTTAGAGGCTTCTACATATAAAAAAAGTATTTTCTTTATCTTAACTATGGCTATATTTTTAAAAAGTGACTTCTATTTTAATATGATTAGTTATTGTAGTTAAGCAAATAATTCGGTAAGTCAACTTTTCACAAAACTGAGTAACATGAATACTTATTTAAATATAAAAAAAGCAAATGAGTATTATTAATTTTGAAAATAAACGTTTTTATATAAAAAAAATATGTTATGAAATTTAAAACTAAAGAGAGTATAACAATTAAAACATATTTTAAAAAAATCCACTCATTTTAGATTGATAATATCTGATTAATATACATTTCGGTGAAAATGTGCTTTAGGTTCCCTATTTGGCGAGTTTTCAAAATCACACATGCCATATCGAAAATTCTACCGCTATTTTAAAGAGAAACATAATTAGCGACCAATGAAAAGGCTAAAACAAAAGAGTAATTAATGAGCATGCGCGAAAAATCGCATCAAATTGACGAGTTGGTGAAGTAGGGGACCTAAAGCGCAAATTAACCTACATTTCTAATTAGTAAATAAATAAGAGAATTTAATGTTTCTCAGGATTTCTATAATCAAAGTATCATTATGACTTATCGTTCAAAAGGAAGAAAATTTTCTAACATGACTTTATACTAAGCAAAGGAAATTTTTTCGTTGTTTGCATAAAATTGGAAGAAAACTAAATACCACAAAGATGCAATACTTAAGAAACTAATCATATGATTATCAGTCCATCTCTCATATTGTATTCTTTAAAACTAACAATTTATATTAATCTACTGAATCATATTTTAAAACTAAAAGCATGTAAAAGAAAAATAAATAAATGATATTAAATTAAAATTTCAGCAGTCTAGGATAAAATATTTAATATTTTATCTATTACTTTATGATTAAATGAATTCAAAGTTTTTCTGATGAAAGCCATAATAGACATGATTGTTTTAATGAATTCTTAAAGGTAACAAAAATTATTCATAAAAGTGAAAAATATACTGAAAAAAAAATATATTACACATATACTTTGAGTCGATGAATAATTAAATTTTTACACAGTTAAAATAACGCTTGTCTCATTTTAATTGCACATAATATTAAAAAAAAATTGCGAATTTTAATGTTTCAAATAACATTCAGAAAATAAATAATTTTGTTTATTAACATTCAATCCATTATTGTCTTCTACCTTAAAAAATATAACTTCTTTTGAGTAATTAATTCAGAACTTATTTTTATTAATGTGCTCTTGACATTTTATTTACACACATTCTGTTAATCATAAACTTCCTTTAAGTTCTTAATAGAGTAATAATTTAAAAAAAAAAGAACAGAGTAAGATTCTAAGTAATAACAGAGTTGTTCCCAATTCTTTTTATTTTGCATGCCTAATTTCTTGCTTTACTCTTTCTGAAAAATCTCCTGTTTTTCCTTTAGCTCGAAAAAGTTTATTTTTGTTCTGTCAGGCATTAATGTGACAGACGTTTATTATAAAATTTGTTGTATAATATTTCTTCCTTTTTTTTTCACATATGTCATCAAACTATCAGCGTCTTTTTATTAACAAGAGCTTCAGAATTGTTTTTGTGTTCTCAAGAAAACCACTTTTATTTTGATAATTTTCATTTCTAACGATATCATTTTCTCCTATTGCCAAACAGTCACCAATGTACAAATTTAGCAAACGCAACAAGGCGTATAAATACATCCGCACTTATTAAATTATTTTTCATAAATTACGGTGAAACAGAATTTTAATTCAATATTTTTAATTATTTTCTTTTATGGCTTTTCTTTTTTGTTTTGTAATTATTTCTTCGATGAACTTTGCTTCAACTTTCAGGTACAAAACTGAAGAAAAAAAGAGGTTTCTTTTTGTTCATATTATATTAAAAACATGAAAGATTATGCAAGACTAATGAATCATCTTTAAGTCACGAAAATTTGTAAATTTGAGGTTTCTACCAACGAACACCATTCTGATTCTGTGAGTTCATTCCAGAAAATATTATAATTTATGATTCTTCTGTTATGATTA
The DNA here is from genome assembly GCA_026290005.1 of Latrodectus geometricus. Taxonomy (NCBI): domain Eukaryota; kingdom Metazoa; phylum Arthropoda; class Arachnida; order Araneae; family Theridiidae; genus Latrodectus; species Latrodectus geometricus. The sequence continues at coordinate 46,928 of JAPDSC010001919.1, forward strand.
TTTTACACCTTCATCTATGGGGAATCCACAACAAGATTCTGCATGCTCTCCAAAAGACCCACAAATGGATTCCATTTATGAGTCTTCCAAGCTACAGGTAGTATGGATTACATCAGTTGTATGGCTTTGTTATTATTGCACTCCGTCCTCATTTATCTCTGGTACGATCTCTAAAAAGGAACTTCTCTTGCTTTTATAAGGTACGTAGAAGATAATTCTTTTATAAGGTATAAGTAGAGTTATTTAAAGTTTAAAAGTGCTGTCACCCTTGGTTTGAGGAGAAGATCGAAGTAACTGCTATGTGTAATATAAAAATTACATGACTGTGGAGCGGTTAATATTATAAACTCAGAATCGCACACTTAAAAAATAAAAAAAAATAAAAAAGAAGAAGAATAAGGAATTTACAATCTGAAGCATATGATGATCCAAAAGCTCAAGATGTTTTAATTCATTTTTTAAATTAATTTTAGAACATGTATTTTAAAATATTAAAATGTTTTTAGATTTAAAAAAAAAAAAAAAAAAAAAAAAAAAAAAAAAAAACATTGTAAGAACGCTTCATTTGCCAAATTGATCAGCTCCATGAAACAAGAAGTTGGGAAAAAAAAGTGATAAAAATGTGTATAAAGTTTTTTAAGATTAACATTTTTTATATTATTTAAATATGGTTTTTGAGGTGTTAATTTTTAATATAATTGAAATTTGGTCTGAATATATACAGTTATGTATTATTTACAGCTTTAGAATTAAACTTAATAAAATTTAGAAAGTCATTTGATCAAAAGTTAATTGATTTGAAATAAATCATCCATGTATACTATATTACTTTAACAGATAAATCATAAAATAACGAATTTATTTAATAAAATTCAGAAAGTGGAATTAATCGATTTGAAATTAAACAACCAATGCACTATAGTATTCAAACGATAAAACTTTAAATTACAAATTTTGACGCAAATTTATTTGATACGAAAGGAAAAGGAACATCAACTATTAAGAATATTCTGTATAATGACAGTTTGATATTTTGCTTATTTATCTCAATTTTACTTAAAAATGCATATATCATTTGTCTATTAAATACTAAATTCGTTTTTATGTGTCCATGGAAATAAAGTTTTCTGCGTGTTAAAATTATCGGATATCTCTTACTTATTAATCTTTGCTTAATGGCAATGATTAGTTCCCTAACTGAGCAATGTTTCATGAAGAATGGGAAGGAAGTATAAAAAGGGAAGGAAAATGTACTGACGTATTATTTAAATGGCAATGTCATTAGAACTCTTTTCCAGCAAAACATTCAGAAAAAAGGCGATACAAAAATGCTTACTGTATTACAGTCATTTGTGTCCATATGTTTTATATGCACACACAAAGTGAATGCGATGTTTTATGATAGATTTACTTATTAGAATAGATTTACTTAAATTAAAATACCGATTTTTTTTATTAAAAATTAAATCATTATTCATTTTTATATCTTGTTAGTTTTGAAAAAAGGGAGCATAATTTTTTTTAATTCAACAGATATAATTTAAAATTTTAAACTTTATCTTAATCAAGTTTAAAAAATGTTTCTCTCAAATTAAAGAACATTAGCTAAAATCATATTCAGTCAGAAAATACTGAAACTTATCTTTGAGCTAGACAAACTTTTATTATATAGAAGTATATTTCAGTGGTTTTCCATTAAAATGTATGAGTTTTCATTGAAAGCATAAAATCCAATTTATGAGCACCTCTTGTTTTATTGGTATCCATTGTTTTAATCCAGTTATGTATCTAAACTTTGTTTATTATCACGGATAAGGAAATAGAACTCGATATCATGTTTTCTATTTTAAAGAACATGCATTTTAATGCAATAACTTTGTGAGATCAAATATTTATCCAAATTGTAAGCGAGTTAAGAAAAAATAATCAAAGTTATTTTCAATTTATGTACTCATTTTTATGAATTTGTTGGGACCGGTAAAGTTGTGCTTAAAATCGAATGTTCGTAAAATAAAAACAAACAAGTTTAAAGTATTAAAACAACTTTCTTATTATACTTTTCCTCATTTATAAATAACGTACTATTAGAAGAAATTATTTAGTATGCCCAACATAAGAAACACACAAAATAAATTTCATTCTTAGAAATGGTACTTACTTTCCTTTTATTTACGAAAACCAAGCAAAATAACCATTTTTATTGATTTATTTTGCTTTGGTTTAAAATTGCATATTTAAAAATACATTTTCTCATTTTTTTCGAAACAATTAGGCATTTCATTGTTGTTTTTCTCAAAAATATACCTCAATCTCATTAACTATTGAATTTGTTTATTTTGTGAATTGTGGCAGCACTACGTCATTTTCTTCTTCTTTGATATCTGGATATACTTTTTTCATTCTTAATCGTTTAATCATTCGATGTTTCTTACGAACAGATAAGATCAGATTCTGCCTTCAAAAAGTCTTAAAATGAACTTTCAGCTAGCAGTGGATTTCTTTGTTGAAATTAATGAATAAGTAACTCGTCTTCACTCACGTCGTCAGGTGAAAGTTCTTGTTTTTCCTCAACTATTATGGTTACGTTAATAAAACATACATATCCAAATGATCTAGATATCGTTATTTTTTTACATCATTTCAAGCTTAAATTGTCAAGTGAATTACTCCTAAAGTGTTAATTTCATAGCCATTATCCATCCATTATCACTCCTTGTAAAAATATTTAGATTTGAAGCTTTGATTATTCTTTGAATAATGAACTTTAAGATAGTAGTTAGACTATGTGGTAGAAATTCCACGAGAATTGTTTCTAAAAATCCGATATTTCAACATCAGTGAAGTTAGTTATCCGCAATTCGAAGTATTAATGATTTTCTACAATAAAAATTTTTCAATCTTTATTTTTCAATCATAAAATAAAAAAATGATAAAAATCAAATGATAAAAACTAAAGGCAAACAAGAATGCATGGTAATGAATTCGCAAAAAGAGATTTTTCAAAACTTTTGTGCGTAAATGTGAATTATTGCGTCCATGGAGCCACGTTAAGGGATTCGCCACGAAAGAGTAAAATCATTATTCAGAAAGTAGAGGTTCATAAAAACTAGAGCATTTACTGCATGTAAATATGGGAAGGTTAAAAATAATAATAAAAATTATAATATGCAAAATGATTTGTTCACAGCTCAAAATGTTACTGAAAATTGAATTTTTTATTCCTTAACTACACCTTCAGCTATATCTACTGTAAATATATAATGTTGTTATGCTTATCCACAAGTTTCTTATCAATATATCATCTAAATAATAAGCAGATATAGTCATAATATTTTAAGAATGTAACATTTATAAATTTCATTTATTTTTTATTATTTTTTAAAATTTTCATAACATTTAGATAATTTGACGTTGAAATTTTAAAATTAAGAGAATAATTTAAACAAACAGACTTCGATTTTTTCGTAATTTTTTACTTTTTATAGGAGAATATTACAACTTTTTCATGTTGACCAACGAATTGTTCAAATATTTTTATTACAATTATTTTTATAGCTTATTAAAGAAGTGGTGTGAAACCGATTATCAATTCTTCATTAATTCTGAAATGAATAGAGAAACCCATTGATAAAATTTTTCATTCAAAGTATTTTAAAATATTTTTTGGGGGGAAGAGGGAGAATAGTACGGTGCTCTTTAGAGCGAAACATCCAGGAATTAATGCATATCATTGCAGCCCACCCTGACTAGGGGTCAGCGTGTCTGACTGAGTTTGAATTGACTGGTCCTGAGTTTGAATTCCGGCTCTGATATGGATGTACTTTCCCTCTCTCCTGTCTTTGTCCATTTTTTGTATGAATGGGTTGTGAATGTTTGTCTACCCAATAAACGGGTACTTATTGCATGTGTATACTGAGGAAGTCGGACACCACACCAAATTACCGGTCAATTGGAAAAATGCAACAGCGCACCTCATACTGCCAACCTAGTTGGCACAAGACAACAACAATCCATACCATTATTAAATAACGGAAGATAGATGATGCTGTACTGATATCTGTATGGACATCTGTCAGAGTAGTTGCTTGGCAAGTTTATGAAGATCTACCCTTGAAACGCGTGAATACGTTCTACTATCCATGAAAAATTTTCTTCGGAGGAAATTTAAGCTGTAGATATTAAAATGACTCTGACTGTTAAGATGTCAACTAACAAGGACAACCTAACAGTCAAAAACAACATGTTTTTCAAAACATGTTTTTCAGGAAGAAAGATAGCAATAATCTTATTTTAAAACTCAGGTTTTTGGAATGGAAAATTCAGGGATCTATATCAATTGTCATTGGACAACGAGAGGTACAAGTAACTTTTCTATTTTCTGCATGCAAATCTATATTAGGAAGAGTGCTTGTGAGCTTTTCAGATTACATCTCTTACAATCCATAAGTATAGCCCTATTATCTATAAAATATCCTTCTGGAATTCAATAGTACATGGAGAATGTAAGCAAGCCACATGATAACCGTCGGCTTTGTAGGTTACTTACTAAATGATGTTAAATGTGTTTTTTGTCTTAGGCTTACCGTGGATTAATAGTGAGGTTGGATTCGTCTGAATGGAAAGTCTAAAATCAATCTTAGATGCTATTAAATAACGAAAGAGAATGGTTACGCGTATGGTAACGTGTATGGAGTTAGTTGCTTGGGTACATATATCCTGTTTTCTCGCTCGAGACTCTGTAATCCGGAAAATATTCTTTATCTATAATAATTCCTCCCTGAAGATAATTTGCAAATATTTACATTTACATATTAAATAAACAGTGGGTCTATTTCGTGCGCATGAGATTTTCAATTCGTCAAGAATGAATGTTGACGACTTTGAAAGAAAAAAATAAGTTTTCCTACCATATTTTATACACATTTCATCTTTATTTATAATTAGGGATGGTTAAGACGTAAATAAGCTCTTTTGAGCCTATGGTTCACTCTTGGTCCGATCAGCGACTGACAGTTGAGCGTCGAGAACTGAATGTTGCGCTTTTTTTCTGCGTGCGCTTCTGTTGGTGTGAGTGCTTGGGAGTTTTCGGCTGCTTAAATTGCGACACTTGAACATTATGGCCCACTATCTGTAAAACATCTAGGGAGTATTAAAATACTTTACAATGCCTCAGCCTGCCCATTATGTACATAATTGGTGATAATAAATGATTTATAAAACTATATTAAATAACAAGTGAGAAAAATAAATCTGGTTAATGATAATCATAACAGAATCTCCATATTTTCCCCTCAATTAATTTGATCAACAAAATCAAAAATTATTTTTCACATCAAATATTATATTAAACCGTTTGGAGAAAAGAATTAGAAAAATTTATTTCTGATCAATTTTACTCAATATAAATGAAATTAAATAATACACCATTAGCATAAATTTAAAAAATAAAATGCTGTTACGAAATTTTACTTAATTTTTTATATTGATTGTATTATCAAAATCACATTGAAAAATTTGTAATTGAATTGCTTTGGGTGTAAGAAAAAAATCTTGTTTTTATATGATATAACATAATCTAAATAAACTTAATTTTTGGTACGAAAACAAAAACAATACGTTTTTTTAACTAATAGATTTTGCTTATATTTATTATGAATGATTTACCTAACATTAATGTTATACTCGTAAAGTAAGTAAAAAAATGTGATAGACAATATTTGTAAACATAGCCATTTACAATGTTATTTCTATGATTTGTTAAAGAGAGTTTTCTCTAAACTCAAATTATGTTTGCAATCACTCATATGTATGAAAACAGTGCATTATATTGCTGTGTATCGTTTCTGTGTGGTTTGGAAAGGTTTACTCAAATTTAAGTAAAAATTTACTGTATCATTACCCATGGCAACTAAAGTCGCCAATAATCTCGTCATTTTGTACAAGCGAAGTCTATAAATAAACAGAATATAAAAAAATCGGAATTCCTTAACTGCGATTGGTTGGAATTGGTTGGGTTGCAAGAAAATGTTATTCATCGCTAAATGTGGAAAGTTTGCGCCAAGGGTGACCGTACAGTGAATCTCAGCCTATATTTTTATGAAGCTGTGCTTGCTAGTCAAAAGTGTCCCATGAAAAGAGATGAAAAAAATCTGTTGAGATTATAAAAGCAATTAATGTGCTCTAGTTTCTTTTTTAGAATAAAATCAATTTAAAAGATGCGGATTTTTTAATTTAATATGTTAATTACTACTAATGGACATCTGGAAGGATAATATTGGTATTCCGAAGTTTTTCTGAAATCTCACTTAAGGAGAACAAAATAAATACTTTATCTTTAGAGAGATCAGATTAAATTAGCGATACTTCAAAGCTTAAAAGAGGTACATTGCTGTGAAAGTGTTTTGATTGCTGCATTGTATATATATAATCTGAAAGCTGATTCTTTTCGATGTATTTTTCTGCTTTTAATATATGCATTATAGTGTTTTAGAATTCCTCAGGTAATTCAGGGTATTTATGAATTATGGTGAAAAAATTTATTTAACCCACTTAATACTAGTGCTTAATTCAAATTTGTGCTTAAGGAGTAAAATTTATTTAAAATTTTATTAGTTTCAATGCGTCAAATAATTTTCAAAATTATTTTTATCTAAATTATTTGACAGAAACATTTCTCAAGAAATGTGAATGTCTATTTTTCTGGTGTTTAATCTATATTTATTTTTAACACGTCTTATACTTATCCACCAACTTGCACGAAATAACTTGACAAATAAGCGTTATTAAATTGCTAGATGTAAATGGCATTTTGCAAATATTGATGAAAATTTAGATACTTCTCAAATATACTTTCAAATATTGCCGATAAAATGTATTGATTTCGAAAATTTTGATTAAACTAAAAGTCAGACAAACAATGAATTAAATGTTTTAATTATGTTTATTTAACATTTTTAAGGTTATTACAATTTTAAAAGTACAGAACAGCTCTTAATATTTTACTTATTTACATACAGATGAATTCAATGAAAATGTTCCGGAAAGTGAAGTTAATCGTAACAGTCATTAAAGTAAAATGTATGTTCTTGAAGCTATTGAATCCTTCATTTATGTTGGAACTTCACAGACTGAATATTTAGCCGGCAAGATACACCTTTATTTGTAGAAATATATATTCACTTAATACTGACTCTTACAGGAATGTATAATTTGGTAATATCTTTTTCACTTTTAATCTTGATAAAACTTGATTTGACAACAAAAACCGTTCTATAAGTAGATTACTATCTAAGACACATGGAAGATTTATTGTAAAATGTAAAGGATGAAGAACAACTCTTATAATTTTCTTGAATTTGGAAATATTTTGTTGTTGCCAGTCCGCATTTGTCAGAAAAGGTAAACAAAGTCCATGACTCCAGCAACTCTGAGCATACCAAGTCAATAGCTCGGATCCTTATAGAGCTTTTCTCTAGTTAAGTTAATGTAGTCGAAGAAATGGTTAGACGTAGCTTGTCACTTGGAACATGTAGAAAAAACCTTATTCCATATTATGAGTCAATCAGCTTGGAAAGTCGTAGATCTCAGATGTCCACTGCAAATACGGGAAATTATTGTTTGCTGCGCTGGAGGAACTATCAGGGTTTGTGATGAGCAGGAGAGACGGTGATACTCCACATGTTGATAGAACTTGAATAAAATTCTGAAAAAGATGCCCAAGAAAATAAAGGTAGATCTGCGTGCCAATCTCTCTGAAGTCTCTGTAGATGAGGAAACAAATACAGCATCTGCGATTTACGAAGATTGGAGCACCAAGAGGTAGAAGAGCTCCTTCGCTTGTAGAGTTTATCTCGGTAAAAAGGCTTTCACGTCTTGGATGATCCCAACAAGAGTAAAAATCCATATATACTTCCCCCATCCACATGTGTATGTGAGACAGAAGGGATAGAGGAATATCCTGGTATTATTCAAAACATGACGTAATTTGATTTTGATTGATATTGTTGTAGTTTTTTTGTTTTGTTGGTGGAACTGCTCTTGAAGAATTTAAGAATCTTTTTAATGTCATTAGAACTAAGCTTCGATAAATCCCTATGTACTTTACCCATCCACATGTGTGTGTTTGAGAGAGAGAGGATAGAGGAATATTCTGGTATTGTTCAAAACATGAAGTCAGTTGATCTTGATTGATATTGTAGTAGTTCTTTTCTTATGCTGATGAAACTGAAGTTTCTCTTTAAGAGAATCCTTTTAATATCTTTAGAACTAAGCTTCGATGAATTTTGTTACAGCAAGTAAAGAATGGATTGTGAGCATCAAATTTAATTTGGTAAAACATGATGGTTGTGTTGTCGTGTTCAACTATTAATTCATTATAGTTCAATTATTAGTTAAATCTTGAAGCAAAAGAATTTGAAGAAAAATTATTTTCCCACAGCCGGAAAAGTTAACATATGGTAATAATAATTTCCTCTTATTAATTATTACTTCAGATCTAATTCTTGAAAACATTAAATTTCGTTGAATTTTTTATGAACTTTGAAGAGATGAAAATAAGTATTTCTGTAAACTCGCTGAAGATTTCTGTAGGGCAAAATATTTTGTTAGAATGATAACATTTCAGATTCAAGTTCTGGTTGATTTTCATTTGTGTTATAATCGCTTGGTAAGTTGAACTAAAATGATTTTTATGTTGAGACGTAGACATCTACTTTATTGGCAAGTTTTTTTTTTTTTTTTTTTTTTTTTTTTTAAATATTATTATATATATATTGGATGGAAGTTTTTACTCTATGGGTGGTGGGTGGTTTTTACCCTATGGGGGCTCAATATGGGTGGTTACATAAGTTTACATTTAACATTTTTTTATTTACGCAAAACCGCAGCAAATATATTTTGCCAATGTGCGGCGCCATTTTTTCTTTGGCTTACTCCCGCAGATATAATTGCCGGGATTATCATTCACCATGTCCTCTGGGAACATGTAAAAAAGGGAATCTAAAGAATTTATTCCCTCAACTAAACCATCAAACTGATGGCTTGCCCAAGCATGGTCATGGGCTAGAAGTGGAATTCTATCCATCTTCAAAAGATTTCAAAAAATAAAACAAATTTTTTTCGCTCACAAAATATTCTCAACAAGAGACAAAATTTCGCAGTTTAATCAGCAATGAAAACACTGGAAATGAAAAAAGTTCACTGTTAAAAATTCAACAATAGCTCAATTGTTGTTAAGTTTCATTGTTACAAGAAATTTAAGTCTTACTTTTTTAATTAAAAGCAATAAACTATTGTTGCGTGTGAATTTATTAGTATCTTAACATTGTTACAGGTATTGTTGGAATAGTTGCTTAACTTAATTATTGTTGGAACTTAATATTGTTGGAATAGTTTCTTTAAAACATTGTTGAAATTATGACGAAAATTATTATAATTTGTGCAATGTATATGTAAATCAAAGATTACTTTTATATATAAGAAATCATTAATTTATATTTGTGATTTAAGCAATAGTATTTAAATTTTTAAGAAATGCTTTTTTTGTTTTATTGTTCCTTCTTTTAAAAAGAAGACCAATAAAATAACAATTTTTGAACTAAAATACAAATGTTACGTACTGATTGGTTTTACGTTATAATTTGGTTAAATTGCACTTTAGGTCCAACCAACTCGCGAATTTGAAGCGCTTTTTCGCCCATGCTCATTAATTACTCTTTTGTATTAGCCTTTTTATTGGTCACTAATTAAGTTTTACTTTGAAATAGCGGTAGAATTTTCTCCATGACATCGGCGATTTTGAAAACGCGCCAAGTAGGGGACCTAAAGCACATTTTCCTCGAAATTTTTTTCAATCGGGTGCAATATATATTTGCTGAAATTTTTAAATAAATATACATAAAGTAAATAAAATAATCTTTCATCACCAAGTGATCCTAATGTTACCAATAAGAGCGATTTTCCACAAAATAGAGCAACCCATCAAAATTATTTAAGTTAAAATTGAAAAAGTTTGAAAAAAATCGCGGGATTACTATGGGTTGCACTGATAATAAAAGATATGGTTTTAACGGAGAAAATAAAAAAAACTTTCAAAAGCGGTTATAAATACTTAAAAATATTTAAACGAAAATTTTTATCATTAAATTGATTTCCAATGGGAAGTGAGAATACCGGAAGTATTTGAGATGACTTCCGGTTAATAGAGATTTGTTTTTGTTTACATTGAAAACTCCATCCATTTGCGTTTATTATATTTATAATCACATAGTGATTCTTCTTCTTCTTCTCCTTGAGCTTGTCAGATATGTGACACCTCTGCATTGTTGCATTTTGTACCATGCTCCAAGCCCAATTTTTTCCTAGTTCCATTGTCTTGGGTCACCTACTTTGTATATAAATTCTGATAGGCCCTCAATGGAGTTTAGGTGTAACTCTTTAGGATATGGAATAACATAGTGTTTACTTGGGCTACTATTTTCATCGGTTGATTAGAGGTTATTGAAACATATTTCGCTTCTTACTAAAATATTTTTTTCTGCAAATTTGGAAAATTTTGCGTTTATTTTTTAAATTTTAGATGAAAGTAATTTTACTTTATAGTACAGAGAATTAAATTATTAGGTAGATAAAGAAACATTTTCCATCAATCCAATGTATGTAGAATTGAAACAAAGGAAGAAAAATTTGAAATTGTATTATTAACGGAAAATTCAATTTCGTTAAACATAAAAGATAAATTTACAACCCATTTTTGCACTTAGCCAATTTTACAAAAAATGTTTGAAGAATTTGAATAACAAGATCGATTATTTTTGAAAAATTAAGAAAAAATAGATTATATGTATAAAATATTAAATCATTTATACCTTCATGAATTATTCTGATAGCCCTCAATAAAATTAAATTCAATATTTTTACTTATTTTATAAATAAAACATAGAAAATTTTTGAAAAAATCATTTTTTTTAAACAATTTATTACATTGTGATTATTTTAAAAGATAAATTTAAAAGGCAAACTGTATGTGCACTTAGAGAATGAAAAGGAAAGGTACCTTTGTTGCTAGAAAATGTGATATATTTATATAAAATAATTTATATATTATTATCAACACATACACAATATTCTAATAAATTTGTTACAGAAATAAATCATTCCTTTTAGAAAATTTTCAACACTTTTAAATTTTACTATTTTAAAATAACTAATGAACTAAACCAATCTTTTAAAATTTCCCTAATAAACTTTCAACTTTTTTTCGATATATTCAAAAGCTATACGTGTTTCAAAGCTGTCATTGAAGTGAACTTCATTTTGCATAATTTCATTTTAATATCATAGGTAATTAGGTTTGGATAAAATAGTAATATTGAAATTTCTTAAATTACTTTTATTAAGCATCGAAAATGGCTTCTTTAATTTAAATTATAATTAATATCTTCAGGACTGTACATTTTCTGACAGATATTTTACTCTTTTGAAGACAGTCATAATATGTCAACAAGTGATTATAAGGATTCCTTAGGACAATTCTACATCAATTGACTACCAGAGGGAATGCAATTGTATTGTTTGTATTAGATATCATACGAAAATTTCTAAATATAAAAGCAATTGTGATATGATTTGAAATAATATTTAAATAATATTTCTATTTTATTCTTTCTGAATTACACTGATTTTTTCTGAATTACATTGAGCTGTTAAAGAAGTTACTTTCTGAATACTATCGGTAAAACTTTATGGAGTTGAATCATTCATAATAAATAAATTCTATAACTGACTGACCATGAAGTTATTATTGTTTAGTCACTAGTAAGTATCACAACCATTTTCTCATTGATCAACTTTGGAGCCTAAAGTTACATACAATATATATATATATGTCATTGCGAACTCTTTTGTGTATTCACAGTCATAGAATAGAGATACTCTGCTCAAAACAATTAAAGGATATTGCGGTTTTAGGTTGATCATATGACTGGGAAACTTTTTAGCTGATTGATACGTGGTCGACAGACGTAGTAGGTTATATGAGAATAAATTACACATGTTTGGCAGAAAAAAATGCATTTTATTGGGCATTTGTGTACAAAAGGAAAAAAAAAATTTGTGCAAATGAGAAAAAAAGAATAAGAAAAGGTGTTGTCTTCAAAGGAAGTCATTTTCAGTAGGGTGTATGGTTTCCACGGACGGCCAGCTACGTTGAACACCTTTGAAGCATGGCGTTAATAAGGCTATTAATCACGAGTTGGGGTAATCTATCCCACTCTTCCAGAAGAGATCTTTCCAGTTCTTGGAAAGTTTGTGGGGATGGTTGGTAGCTAGCAACTCGTCTTCCTAAAGCGTACCAAACGTGCTCTATTGGATTCATGTCTGGTAAACACGCTGGCTATTCCATTCGTACGATTTTTTTCATTGAAAAGGGAATCCTCCACCAGGTTAGCACGATCTGGCCTGCTGTTGTCGTCTATTAAAATGAAGTCATTCCCGATTACTGCAGCTTAAGGTACTACAATATGTCCGAGGATCTCATCCCTATATCAGCAACCACTTAGAGGTCCATCTTGAATGCTATAGAGGTCTCTGCGCCCGTCAATGTAAATGCCACTATACACCAACACTTCCCCACCACCAAATCTGACACTGTCATGCATGAACGCAGGATTATTCCTACTGCCACTGTCCCTCCAGATAAAAATTTGCCTATCAGGATGAACAGAAAAACGGACTCGTCAGAAACAAAAATATTGCTCCATTCATTTCTCCTCTAGTTCACATGCTCTGTTGCCCACTCTACCCGGTCGCGACGATGCCTTGATGTTAGTTTAACACATACCATCGGTCGATGAGTATACAGACCTACACCATGGAGCTGGTTTCCGACAGTCTGAGTTGAAACCGTGTTGTCAGTAGCTGAGCGAAGGTGTTGTTGGAAAAAAGTAGCGTTTATATTTCGGTGTCTCCAAGCCATTAATACTAAATAACGATCTTCATTGGGCGTTGTTTCCCCTCTACGACCTTGTCCTGGTCTTCGGTCTGCACTTCCAGTCTCCAAAAAACGGTTCCAGATCCTGGAAATCACAGTTTGTGACACTCCAATGGCTTGCGCTACTTCGGCTTGAGTTTGGCCCCCTTCTAACTTATTAACAACTCTGAAAGTTTTGAATCAGTTAAATGAATTCCCTAAAATATCATACTCATCGAAACAAAACAATCACTGAATGCCGTTCATCCTTGTCTTCATTGTCTTTTATTCAGTTGAAAGTTCAATTTCATTCACTGCCGCTGAAGCGACTTTTTTGACGTCGAACTTAAAATTATCATATTCAACAGTTTGAAAATCAGAAAAATTTTCATTTGGGCTTCTCTTCTTCCATTTTCGGCAAGAAAAAATTTCGCTTATATCTTTATTTTATGTAAAACTTACAATATCCTTTAATTGTTTCGTACAGTGTATTGTCCAAAGAATTCATTTCAATTCATAGTATTTAAGTTAAATGATAGTAATTCTTTTTTGAAACATATCCCCCACATCTAAACTAAAGGAAGCTAAAGTACTTTTTGCTGCAATTTCAATTTTTCTATTTTCTAACTTTTTGAAATTATCGTAGAAATGATTTTATCCCGAAAAGAAATTTAGTAAAGTTAAGATACTGAAATTTAGTAAAGGAATATGGCAACAATGATTTGATTTCGCAGAACGTTTGTGTTTATTGCCGGTTATGTTTTGAAATTTTTGAAACACGTGTAGAGTATATAATTCTTATTTACAAATAAATAGTTTAATATATAAAAGGTAAGTCATATTAATCATGTTTTTTACATTTGCTTATTTAATATGTCTTTCGATGAATAAAGTCAGGTTTTCCCGCAATATAAATTATAATGGATAAATTATAATGTATTTTTAGGTAGATAAAAAATTTATTAGATTTAATAAAAAATATATATATATTCTTTATTAGATTGTTTATACAGATTCATGCTATTAAAATAATGTTATTGAGAGTTGTTGAAATATATCAAGCTTATATAATTAATTTAAAAAAAACCATTGTTTATTATGAAAATACTTTTTTATTACATCATATTTCTCTAACAGATGAGTGATTCTTCTGATGAAGCTATTGAAGATGCTGTTGTGGCTGATATAGTGAACCAACCAGTAAATAAACCGAAAAAAGAGATATTTCCTGTCAATAATATAGTATGCCTAATTATATCATGTATTTTTAAATATTTTTTATTTCATAATGACTATAAGACTATTTTGATTTATTAATGTGTTTGGCAATGATTTCTCAATTATTATTTATATTGATACAGTATAATTTGTGGATTTTGATGCATTTTAGTAAAGTATAATGAAATACTAGCTTGTAAAATGGCCTTTATGCTCTTCGTTCAGCAACAATATCTGTGCCTTATTGACTTTCTAATGGTGAAGATGACATAATTATTGCCATTATTTGAAAAGAATCTGTGTATGAATAATGAAAACCTTTATAATTTATTATACTAATGATATTAATATATCAAAAATGCTTAAGGTTCAAGAGTTTTTGATCTCATAAATTCTCTATGTGAAAAGTATGTATTAAAATGTACTCTTCTATCAGAAACTATAAAATAATCACCAATGAACTAAAGGAAATCCTTCCACTTTTAAGTATAGTTGCAAATCTGCAACGAAATAACTCTTCCATAATTAGAAAATTTCTTTTCTCTCAACCAAGCACACATTTTTAAATTTCACTGTTATTTTTATTGTTATTGATTTTGGTTGTTCCCTAGTTCTTAATTGGTTTTGGTATTTTTTTTACATGACATAGACTTTACTATTTGGAAATCATGCATTAAAAGTCTAATATAGGATTTTTATGAAAAACATAGGATTTTTTATGAATAAAAATTTATATTTCATTGGCCCTTTTTATTTTGATCATTCGGAAAATTTTTATCAGTGATTTGGAATAGTGCCATTAAAATTATTTAAAAATTAAAAAAAGAAATATATATACAGTTTTATAATGTACATAGTAACAATTCTACATAATTTGGTAACTGATAAAAATTAAGTTTGTGATTCCTTCAAAAACTATCTGCATGGTTTGGCATTGGCTTAAAAGCACCATGAAATAGCATCCAACTTTGTCTGTCATATGCTTGACATGATACTGACATTTCTTTGTCAAAATTTCTTGTATGCCCAGTTCAGATAAAAGATCAAAGTTAAAATGCAGGGATATTTTAAATTGTATATAGATCTTTTGTACTTCCGTAACGTTTCCACTTATTTAGTGGCAAGCTAGTATTCGAATAGTTAGTGTTTTTGCCTTCTGTACTGCAATGTGTTGGTCAGATCTGAGACTTGGAGAAGACAATGAATGTTTGTAATGATTCAGAATTCACTTCAATCTGTAGGTTACAGTCAAATTAGCTCTTGTGTGCAAAAAATGATATTGAGCGACAATCCAAATTAGTCCACTTGTTTAGTATGTGAATTGCTAAATCTTATTTCAATGATTATTTTTTTTTTTTATTGTCTTAAGATATTCCATGAGTTCAGCTAAACATTCACTTTATATATGTAATATTTTAATATGTTTTAAAAAAAATCTTGAGACATAGTTGATATTTTAAATATTTCAACATCCTTAGCATTAAAATTTAAATAGCTAATAGTTCAGAACTACAGATTTATTGTTAATAAAATTTTTTTTTATTTTAATGGAATTATATAATGTTTTGGAAATGTGTTTCCATATTTAATCACAATTAAAAATTTTATTTTTACATAAAGATTTTGGATCCTCTACAAGTTTTGGAAGGTTTCATCTGCAATAGTTTCTAAAGAAACTTAAGTTATTTTAGGAAAATGTTTATAAATAAGTAATATAGCTTAAACTAATTATACTAGAATCAATTAGAGAAACAATATTTTAAAATGAAGTTTGTATTACTAATTCTTGGGCAAACTTCTTGAATTCAAAACTAAGACATGCTTTTGCACTTGGTTTTTCAACAATTCATGCATAATAATACTTTTTCTTTTCCATTAGCAAAAATATCATTATGATAACAATAAAAGATACTCTTTCCATTACTTTTTTAGTAAGTATGTTTTTCAATTGAAATAAAGGGCTAAAAAAACTGCTTTTATTCTCTTATTATTGCTTATCAATTATCCTTTATTGAGCAACCTTAACACCTTTTCTTGGGCTTGTAAATGAGAACTTAATTACTTTAGTGTTTATTGCTTTGATATCCATTAGTACTATGAAAGAAATTAAGAATATTTAAGATACAAATATAATATTGTTTTAATCCCAAAATGTTTTAAAATGGAAAATTCAAACAGATAAAAATAGAAAGATCAAATTTATATAACATATTGGCATTTTTATATAATTTCTTCCTTGTTATTATTTTTTTTACACAATAAAAAATTATAAATAACTTAATTAAAAATAATTATAAATAACATTTCTTAAGCTTAAAATAATACTACAGTAAAAATACAAAATAAATTTATATAATATACATGACAATAATAGTATTTCATAATTCTATATATTAAGGTAAGATTTTTTCAGAGAAATAGTCAAATAAATACGTTTTCATATTATTACCCATTTGTTCATAAATTGTTCTACAAATCAATGATAAATTCTTTAACAATCAATTGTGAAATTATTTTATGAACTGAAGTGTAAAAATATTTTTGTCGTGTATCCTTCCTATGATTGAAATATTTTTCATTTTTTTTTTAGCATGGCCTTCAAGCTAAACTGAAAGATATTCAACTTAACTTTGATTGGATTGAGAAACTAGATATTTCAGTTGATACAGAAAGTGTTGATCCAGATGAATTGAAAGAAAATCCAGACTCTCAAGTTGATAATGATTTTCAAAGGGAGAGCTCTTTGTATGTTTTAATCTTTAAGCATGCTATTTAACTATTAACATTTTCAGATATATTGTGCTTTTTCATAAAACTTCAGCTTTTTATTAATTAACATGGGTATTTTCTATATGAATAAAAAACTTGAAATATGAAAAAAAACTTAAGCAGAAATATGAATAAAAAACTTAGGTTTTTACAATTTCATTAGAATGAAATTGTAAAAACTTAAGTTTTTTATTCATATTTCTTTTTCTAAATAGGGTTGTTTTAAATTCTTAATAGTAAACTTTAAATTTTGTAATCCTTTTCAAAAAGGAAAGATTGATTCTTATGGACCTTAACTATGTTGGTTCAAAACTTTGTTAAATTTTTCTATGACTCACAATTTTTTTTTTTTTTTTTTTAATATAACTGTATGCCAGCATTTAAATTGCATTATATCTATTGATTCATTTATGTTTCCTTCAATTTATCTACTATAACAGAATATTATGCGATAATTTAGAAAGTTTAATATCTCATACAGTTTATCAATATACTGAATATATACGTAAAATTGATAAATAAAACTAAATTTCATGATGAAAAATGCTTGCTTTACTTTAAGATTCACTTCATTTTTTTCATATAGGAAACAAATTATATTCTTATTTAAAAATTTTAAATTTTTTATGCAACAGTATTTTTTTTTTTGCTTACAAATTTTTATACTTTAGACATTAAGATTTTATTCTAATTTATTTCATCAAGTTATATTTAGTTTTAGTTTAAGTTAGTTGAATCATGTAAAATTATTTTCATTAACACAAAAAAATAGCTTAAGTTGGTCAAATCTAATTGTACACATGAAATTTTCTAAATTAAATTATTTATTACCAGTTGATTTGTTTATTATTAAAAAGTAAAATTTCACTGATCTCTCTGGTGTCTTGGTAATTTAATCCTTATAATATAGGTTAAATATTATTTTTGCATATATATATTACAATATTTCATGTATGTGGAAAGCAGATTTTTTATATGTGAATATATTTGTGTTTATTTTTTCTTTTAATTTTATTTAGTTACAATCAAGCATTAACTGCAGTAACAAAAGCTTTAAAACGAGTGAAGAAACTTGGTATACCTACCAAACGTCCTGACGATTATTTTGCAGAAATGGCTAAATCAGATGCTCATATGTTGAAGGTAATAACTTTTTTTTTTTTATGATCTTGAATGAACTAAAATATTATTATGTACCTTTAAATTCAGTTCCAATTAAGGTATTGGAAATGTATTTAGTCTTCATTGATGTATACTGATAAAAGTCACAGAATATTTTCTGTCTGAAGATTTTTTTGTGCTTAGAAATATATTGTAATATTGGCTTTAAAATTTAATTATCAGTAGAAGTAATGTGCTAAATAAACAGGGTGTAAAACAAAAATGTTTTACCAAATAAAATAGTATATTAAGTTTAATATTTTTCTTATTAACAAAATGAATGTATAAAATAAAATAAAGAAAGAAAGACTTAGTATTTAAAAGTAGATAGTAGTAAAATAATTGTATAAATATTACAAGCTTATTTTTTTATATTAACTCGAGAACTCAATTCTTTTTCAAACAGCTCTAATAAGAAACTTATTTGCCAAAATAGAATTGCCCTTAATATATAATATTTTATGGAAGAAACTTCTTTAAAATTTGTACAAGATCTTTTTTCTTTACTGTCCAATATGGAAACTTCAAATATATTTGTTCAAATAAAATTCAAAAATTTCAAGCACATATTATTACAATTTATGTGATTAGAAAAATAAAAAAAATTCAAAAAACATGAAAGGATTTTAAAATAAAAATTTAAATCAAAAATTTATCAATGAAGAAATTATTAAATCACCTTCATTAACCTACATTTATTATTTCAGATAGATGAAAATGGCTATACTTTTGAATCATACAAAATATCGAGAGTAAGAGAAACCTTACACATTAACCCTCTCACTGCCCATTCTGTCAGTTCCACTGGCAACTGATGATTGCTGGAATGCTTAAACACTTAATGTATTTCTTAGTTCTCGTTGCAACTATCTGGCTGTTCACTTGGTATCCATAAACCTAAATTTTGTACATACGTGGCAGCAAAACATATGCTATTTCCAATTTATAACTTATATGATATCATCGAACTTTCTAATCAGTCTACCTTATCGACAATGTACTTTGTACATTGCGTTTTCTGAATGAAACATTTTCTTAGTAGAAAAAGTCAATTGAAATTATGATTCCTATATCATGAATGCAACTCCTTATATTTCCTTTTTTCCACATATGCAAATGAGTATAGGGTTTATAAGGTAGTGGTGCTTATTTATAAGCTCATCAAGACAAATAGTAAGTTAATCAGGTATTGGTATAGGTGTATAAATATATGCCTGGTATTCCTAAACTCAGTTCCAGTTTGTATAAATTATCATGAATAAGCATTCATGGAATAGATTCATGGAGTGGAAATGGATTTTCTTTCCAAACATGTTTACTAATATTTGCACTCGACTTGTACCTCTTGCTAGCAATGTAGCATGTTACAGACACAGTAGTTAGGATTTACTTCAGGTAATTCTTCATGACTTATTTAAAATAAATTATTTTGAGCCTGGTTTGATCTTTCTTGAATTTCAGTTTTACATTACTCGTTTTCTGTTTTCCTCAATGGATATTGTATTTTGAGACTGTATTAATATTGAACTGCTATTATATATGTTAGCTTTAAACTGTAATGTTGTCTATTAGTTTTTCTTAATAGTTATTCAATAAATTTAATTTTGTTTTTAAAATCTTTTCAGTGTTATTTTAATGTACACTTAATTGCAGGTATTTATATAATAGTTTGTCCAGTCAGGCACTGTCATAGAAATAACAAAACTGCAACCCCATGATATATATATATATATATATATATATATATATATATATATATATACCCTTATATAGAAAAACCTTGATTTCAGATTATCATGGTAAGAAAGTGTTATTTATCTGAAGATAAAAATATACTCATCATAATTGAATAAATTAGTGGCAGAAATAACTGCCGTTTGTAGGATTTGCTAGTATAATATACATTTTTTTAATGGATTGTAAGATTTTAAACCATGTTGTAAAACTGAGCTGATTGTCGAGTTAAACAAAAAATATAAAGCTTTACCTTATTCTTGAATGTAGTTGATTAGCCAGCATGAGATAGTTGTTACATAATATAAGAAAATTATGGAAGACATAAAAGCAATTTATATTTTCTAATATACTTGTTTTTTAATAAAGAAAACCTTTATTTTTAAGGTTTAATTACTTTCATTTTAATTATTTGTTTGTTTTTCACTAGTACTTTATTGCATTAAAAATCTTTGTGTATGCCTTAAAGTAAATCCTGTTTTAATTTTATTAATTTAGGTGAGAGAGAAGCTTTTGAGTAAGCAAACAGCTGTTGAACGTGCTGAAAAAGTTAGAAACATGCGAGAACAGAAAAAATTAGGTAAAAAAGTAAGTAAGATTTAGTATATATTTAATTATTTTTTTAATGATAAGATTATTTTGTGGTTTTCTGGTAGTGATTTAGCAATGTTTGCTAATATTTTGTTATAATATTAAGACTGATCATGGTTAATAGTATAAGTTTAGAATACTTTGTCCTCTAGACCAAAACGACCTTTGAAATTTCTGAAAATAAAATCATGTTCAGAGACAGTAATGCAAATTCTAATTATTTTTAATTTTAATTTTCAAAATTTCTAATATAAAGTAACTCCATTAAAAAATCTGTACTGATTATAATTAATAATTACAAGTTTGATATTGAAAGTATGATACATGAAAGCATTTTAAATTTTGCCTCCGTTACTCATTGAATTTATTTTCATTGTGTCATGTTTTACCCGTATTTTAAAGTGGATTTGTGCATTATTATTTCAATTCTTTTTTATAGATGCAACAAGAAATAATTCAACAAAGAAAACAAGAAAAAAAGAAAATGATTAATGCCATAAAGAAAACTAAGAAAGGTTGTTACATATATTTTTCTTATTTCCAATAATTTTTAATGTTCAATATTTTGCAACTAAAAAGGAAAATTTTAAGAAGATTTATGATGTGTCATTTTTTTATGATGCTTCTTGTTGCAGTAGAATTTTCGCTAATAATTAACAACTAACTGTATGTCATTTTCTGATGGAATATTTGTACATTTAATCCAATTTAAATATGAACAGTATGATTAAAGTACAGGAAATATTATATCCACAACAATGGAATGCATCTTTCTCAACTTTACAATTCTTTTTAAATATTAAGTTATTGCATTGTGAAGAAATTATGTTTATTTGCCTTTCTAAAAGAGCATATTTTGTGTAGATCATTACTAAAATGAAATAAAAGTATAAATTATAAATTTTTATGACTAAAATTTAATAATTTTTAAATTAAATTTTCCTTTTTTATTAAATTTAGTAATCATTATTGCTTAAAATTTTTAATTATCATTTTAAGTTCATGATATTATTATTTACAAGTTTTTAGATACTTACATTTTATAGAAGCTGAATAATTAGTGCTCTAATCTTCTGTTAAATAGTTCATAGTTACATTCTCACCTTGTAGTGCTTTAGAATCCATTTTAAACTGTATGTCCAGTTACAAGTAGCTCTGCATGCAAAATATGTGGAATAAACATAATGTGTCTTTTTATGTCTATGAGAAACAAAGATCAGCTAGATGATTACACTTTATTAAAAGACACCAATGAAAAAGTACTAAATTTATAATTTAGATTGCTTTGCTGTGAATATGTAATTTGTTAAATATGTTTTGCTATGTGGAGATTATTATTTTTCAATTTTAAATAAGGTAGATACATCTTTAAAAAAAAAAAAAGAAAAAAAAAAAAAGCATTTTTTTATTTGTTTAAATTTAGAACAAAAATACGATGAACTTAAAATAAACAAAAACTAATTATTTATAATAAAAGATACATGGTTGCATTAATATCAGCCAATTTCAAGTAACAATCATTTTTATAAAATGTTGCTAAAAGTATTTAGAATTAATAAAAGTAACTTAAAATGTTAAATATCATATTAAATACAATTTTATATTTTTTTGTTTTTTAAACAGGATGTGTTTCTTAAGTAGAAAATTAAATATACGATTATTTGAGCATACATTTCAGCCTTCAAATTAAAGCTTAGTCATGTGTTATTCTTCTTAAAACACTTAGAGAAGTTTAGAAAAAAAAATGTATTCAAATATGAATTATGATTATCAGTAACTTGGTTACACATCTAAAAAATTAGAATTTTTTGATTAAAATCTCAATAAATAAATAAATTAATTAATTTAAAAAGAATAATCTTTGTTCAGTCTTGATCAGTGTTATTTATAGCAATGGGTGTATCAGTATCTATTTAATTGAAGTTTTAGAAGTATGATTCAAAATCAAGATATCACCAAACATTGGAAAATTCACACGTTTTCAACATTTATTAATAAATAATTAGTACAGAACATGAACTTCTATGTAATTGCATCACATAAATTATGTGCAATAGCAGGAAATTGATTTTAAAATATAAAAATTTAGTGATCTTAAATGAATTTCCTTGTTTAAAAATAAATCTAATGGTTTTAGTTAATTTTTGATTTTTTAGGAAGTCTTTATTCAAATTAAATGTATGTAGTTTGTTTATAATAGATTAATTTTATTTTATAGGTAAAATGAGTGCTGATAATCTTCTCAATGAAAAAAAGTCTGCTGCTGTTGATAGAATCAATAAAAAGTAAATTTTATTTTATTAAATTGATGTGTATTTTGTGTTCATATACCATAATGTGTGCATAATTTCATTCAAATAAATTAAGTATCTTATATATATGTATATATATTTATAATTTTAATGTATGTATGTATGTATGTTTGACTACGTGTATGTAAACTCCATATTAGTTTAATAATGTACTGATAAGAATGCTTGAAAAGTAAATTTTTTTTAACAAAAATACAGTTCAAAATTTTAATGAAAGCTGGTTTTATAGCAACATAAATGCAGGCTTAATTCTTTGGATGATGGGGTATATTAATAGCAAATTTTTTAAGTAGTATGTTATTTTTATGTAAAAATAAAATACATTCATTAATAGAATGTTAATATCTTATGAATTACTTTCATGGCTGAAAATTTTCCTAGTTTATGAAGTAGATTACATAAAAATTGATCTCTCAGTTTTGTATTTTTTAAAGTTAAAAGATACCTCAAATAATTAATTATTTCACAGGTGCTTTTGCATATTCAATTAGTAATCAGTTTATTTCAAAAATAAGGTTAAATATTATATAGAAGATAGAAATTATTCAATATTTGAAATTAGTTTATTACCCAATTTGCATGATTTTTATTGCATAATTTAAATAGAAATTAATGTTCTATTTATAACCTTTAATAGAAATTTCCCTATTTAAAGTAAATTACTGATGAAATTAAACATTAAAATGAGGTAAATGTGATAAATTTAAGAAAGGGTAGAAATTGTCTTATTCATGTAATTGACATTATATTTCTCTCTTAGGTATTCAAAACTTTGTCTGAGTAATTTACTCAGTAATGAGTAAATTATTTTACAATGTCTTAAATGATATCACTCAGTTAGTATTTTTTTTTATGTAAAAAATAATTTTAATAAATAAGCATTCTATAGGAGATTTATTTATATATGATGAAGTGATAATTTATGAATAATTCATATGGTTTGATGAAAGAGTTCCAAATTAATAATAATGAAACTGGAATTTTAAACTGTTATTATTAAACAAAACTTAATAATATAGTTGAACATCAATAGTTTTGAATATTATGATTCTCACCAATGACACAAGCTTATTATACATTGTTAAAGGGAATGGCATTTATTGAATAATGACCTAAAGTGTGGGAATGCTAGACCTCTCAGTTAATAAAAACATGCCATATACACGTTAATAGTTTTTGACATCAAGCTTCGTTAGTTAAATTGTAAAAGCAAAACTTCTATAAACTGATTGCCTAAATGGTCAGTTACTTTTCGAATTTATGATCACAAAATTATAATTAGATCAATAAATGTCAACAAATAATATTCTTGATAGAAAGCTGTATGTGGGAACGATTTTAAAATTTTGTTAGGTTTTTTTCAGTTATCCTCCAACAAACACTTCTGTGATTTTCTAGAAGTTAATAAATTTGCAGATGTTTTAAGCTTCTAATATTCCTCTAGATTTATTATTTAAATAAAAAAAATTATATAATTAAAGCATTTTAAAAAAAAATCATATTTTTATTTTCTGAATGGATAAATTTTCTTACAGAAAAAAGCAAAGAGACTTCAGAGATTCAAAATATGGATATGGTGGCAAAAAGAAAGGATCAAAATATAATACTGCAGAAAGCAGTGCCATGGAATCTAGGTTTCAAAAAGACGATAAAAGCACACCATTTAGTAGGGTAAGTCTTGATGTAATTTCAATTAATTGAAAATGTAATTACATAGTTATGAATTAAATATTTTCATACTAGAATCAAAGTTTATATTCTTTTTAAGCAGTTTGCTTAATCCCTTAGTCATATTTGAAGACCCTCATCATGCATTTATTTTCTTTAATTTACAATTGATGAATCTGGTTCATCATTTAAATTTGAATAAAATGAAATCTGTCTATGTAGACGATTCTACCACATCAAATAAAATCCCTCCTGAAGAGAATTATTTTTTATTTATATGTATATTATAAAAAAGATTTTATGTGAATTAAGTACCACTTTATTATTTATGTATTGGACATAAAAACGCAATTTAAATGTGAGAAATTTCAAAATCTAATGCACTATCATCATGTTGCCATAATTGTATGAAAAGTATAACATATATTTTTTTAAAAATTTTTTATGTATCTAAAATGATTTTATTTTTTTGTAAAGCAACAACTATTACACAGCATTAGTAATAAATATTTTATACTATTTTCAGACTCCTAAAAGAAGGAAACCTCAACGAAGACGCAGATAATTTGTATGATATTTACCAAGTTCTTTTTGTAAATAAATATTTTTATTGATTAATTTGATTTATTAATTCTTCTCACATATACATTAAAAAAAATATTAATGTTCAAACCTGAAATGTTGTAAATCCATGACATACAAATATGCTTTTGGGTTTACAATATTTCTTTGTCTCTAATTGCAGACTATAATAATATAGTATTTTCATATATAATGTGCTAAATATCTCAATAAAATATCTTTATTGTAATCTATCAAGATTTAAATTATTCAACACACTAAAATACTACATGTATGAATGCAAAATTTAAAACTATTACAATTAACTTAATTATTTTTGCAACCTTAAATTTTATAAAATATTTTTTTATGAATTTTAATAATTGAATTGATATTTTTCAAGCAATCTATCTAAATTTACTCAAGCACTCAACTGATAATTAATTCTGGAATAATATGGATATTTAAACTGATCAATAATTAATTATGATAGTAAATTGTGATGTCATACACTCTGTATTTAAATTAGAGCATATATATATATATATATATATATACTGCCATTGTTCAATTTACATGCCAGTTCTTTCAGCTGAAGTAGTATTCCTTCAATTTATACTTTACAATTTATTCAAAGATTTTTTTCGTAGTAAATCTCAGATTCATGAAGCTTGATAAAACAACATAAATATACATTTGATTTGATCAATTTATGTACTTAAAAACACTTCACACTTAAGGAGTTATAAAATTATTCACTGCTTATATATTATTTGTTCAAAATATGCTTTTAAGGTGAATCAGTTCTAATTTCACTAATTTATGTACATAGCAAGTTTATTAAAGTTTGAAAGCTTTTTTTAAAAATTGATATGGATAATTTAATTCTCATGAGTATAGAAAATATTGTTTGAAGAAACAAATATTACATAAAGAAAAAAGAATATTTCTCTTGATGTTTTTTGTGCTCTTCATTAATTTTTAAATAAATTGGATTTTGCATTTTAAATCATTAAATGACATAAGCAAAATAATTCAGAAATAGATTTGATATTTTAAAATAAAAACATCTGATATTCAATATTCTTTCTTGTTAAAACATGTTTCTTTAATATCCATTAAAAACCTCTATAAGTAAAAATTTTTCATTTCATAAATATAAATTTGCTAAATAATATAAAAATATTTGGAGCAATACTTGAAATATAACTTCAATTGAATTTATCTTAATGCTTTATCACAAAGTAACTACTCAGCTTGAGAAAAAATACATTAGCAAACATTTCAGCTTCTTATTAAAATTAATAAATGCATCTGTTGTCTCCTCAGTTTTTTTATATAATTAAAAAGGTAGCAAGTATTTAATGACTGATCACATATATCATGATTTTTATAAATATTTGTAATTGTTTCATAATAATCGTTTCATTATGAGACCTTGATTCATTTATATTAAACATAAATCCATCTAAGATATTACAAAGCATATTCAGAATATTAATTGCAATTCCATCAAACATTTATAGAATCGTTTGTGAGAAGCTAATCAATTGGGCAATCATCAACAGTTTGATTGTGACACAAACAAAATCTCAATTCAAATGGAGATAGTTGAATTTATAGAAGCACAGACTCATTATTTATTAATTGTTTTGTATCTCGGTATATACAGGTGAATGCTAGTTTACATGCTAATGGTACTGGCTTAGAACTGTGGAATAGCTGACTATATTAGGGAATTAGATCTAAGACAACTTGTCTTATTGTAGTACAATTAAAGGTGTGGATATGTTGAAGAAAATCAAAACTTATAATAATATGTTGCAAGTTAAATGTATCAATTAAAATGATAATTAGTATTTGTTGAAAATTCTTGTTTTGTACATTCAACTTGCATAAATTTGAGGTTCAGATTAATAACAAAATCATACAGGAACAATCATTTGTAAAACTGACATTTATTAAGATTATGAAACACTAGAAATGCAAATAATAAATTAATTATAGGTCATGTAACGTGGTGTAGAGCTAAATTTAGCATAAGATTTAATGACTTTGTTGATTGCTTCAAGAAAGTCTTTTTCAGTAGCAATTTTACGCCTTGCACGAATAGCAAACATTCCAGCTTCAGTACAAACACTTCGAATTTCAGCACCTGCAAGAATAATAAGAAAATTATTTAAATTAAATAAGGAGCAATATTGACTTTTTAGAAATTATAGAAGGGTCCATACCAGTGCTGTTTGGGCAGAGACGTGCAAGTAATTCAAATCTAATATCTCGTTCTACACTCATTGAGCGAGCATGTATTCTGAAAATATGCGTCCTTCCCTAAAAAATTATACAAATATTTAATTTAAAAAATACAAATATTTAGTTGAAAATTAAAATTTATAAAGGAATAAATAGTTTAAATAATGATGGAGCAGAAATAGTAAATATATATCAAATTTATCCAAAATAAGAACAAGAGATCAAAACAAACGTTAATAGTAAATAATGAATAATCTTAATAATAATTTGGAATGGGGAAAAAATTATTATTTCCAATAATAGAAAGATTTGTGTATTGAATATACATATAGAAATTTGTAGACAAATGAAATTGATGAGCATTGTTGATTACATAAAATATGAAGAGGCTCTTTATTTCCAATAGTTTATTTGGACATTAACAAATTTCATTTAAAATTTTTATCTTAAACAGTTAAGAAATATTATTTGAAACTGTTATCAAAAGTAATATTAAAAGGGAAAAAATAACAAATTCTTAAATTTATAAACCAAATTTCCACTTTGCATGATTTTTTTCAAAGCATTTTTTTATTTAATTACTTGCTCTTTAATTTGTATATATCAGTATTAGTAATGGCAACTTAAAATTATTAAATAACATTTTTAATTTTAAAGATGAAAAATACCTAAAACTAATAAATTGTTTTTATTTTATTAAATTTTATATGTGATAAATCTAGTTTCTTTTAAAAACACTTTTCAATCAATAAATAGTAAAATGACAACAAAAACTGTAAAGGAAGGAGTTTTATCAAAGCAAATAGATTGACTTTTAAAAACTATAAAATTACTTCTAAATCTGGTAATCCAAACTCAATTTTTCGGTCGAGTCGACCAGGACGCATAAGAGCAGGATCTAAAATGTCAGGCCTGTTAGTTGCCATTAAAACTTTGATGTTACCACGTGGATCAAATCCATCTAACTGATTAATAAGTTCTAACATTGTCCTTTGTACTTCATTATCACCTCCAGCACCATCATCAAATCGTGCACCTAGAGTAAGAAAAAAAGAATAATTATTATAGTAACTTTCAATATTGCATTTATTTTTTAATCAATATTAGAGTAATAAAATATCATAAAAATTAGAAGAATAACATCAATTTCATATATTTTGAAATCTAATATGTCAATAAATTTTATTTACATTTAAATATACACAAAAAATACAAAGCTCAAAAGAAATTATTCTGATAAGTATATTAATTTTAATCTTGTCTTAGACAATCTAGAAGCAGATCCTTTAGATCTTATAATAAAATATAATGTTAAATAAAATCACATAGCCTTCTTTGTATCTAAATACATATCGGATATCCATAATGTATGCAATATACTGATTTATTAAGTTTCTTATATTTTAATTTAATTGACAGAAATTATTCTAATTTTTTTATAAATAATAAATCTACAAATACAAAATAGATAGATCTACAAATATAAAAAGAATATATAAGGTTATTAACAAAAATATCAGTGTCATACTTAAATAAAATATTATGTAAAGGATTTTTTTATAATTTCTATATCAGAACAAAATAATAAAAAAATTAATTTTAATAGTTATGCCATCATGATTCGAGTACAAAATAAGAAAATTTATTTCAATAGCATCTGTAATTCTTTCATAATCTAATACAACTCATCATATCTCATAACGATCTGTAACCGAAGGAAATGGAAAGGCAGATGTTATTCAAGCAGTTGCATATGCGAGAACTATACGAGAAAAATTTCTTCCTAGTAATTAGTAAAATATTATGTTCAACCTGCCTTGCTTTTTTTTATTATTTTTGGCTGCACTAAAAAAAAAACTGTATGGGTATTTCCCAAATTACTGTTATGATAACCCATACAAACATAGAATGATGCTTCTTCTATGAAGCACAGAGGGTCACCAACAAATCAGGATAGATAAGTGTTGTAGAGGAATTATAAAGCCATTGCTGAATATAAGAATTAATCTAATGTAATTAGGAGAAAATACAGCAATAGTCACTAAGTCGATTATCTTAAGAATATTACATTATATACTCTGCCTTGTTTGGAAGTAATTTGAATTCTTCACTTTATAATGGTACGGTTAAATACAATAAATCTGTGTTGGACAATAGTATAGAGGTAGATGAAGCAAAATAAAATTAGGTATCACAAGAAAAACTCAAATAGAAAAAAAAAGAATGCCAACCGAATGATTATTGGAAAATTTATGATTATTTTAATTTTTTACACATAAAAATTAACTTGAATATATATATAGTAAATGAAGCTTGTAGTTTACCAACTAAAGGAATATACACATCCTAATAACAGAGATTGGTGGCTTTGTAAAACTATATATATGCTGCATGCTGAGTTAATATTTATAAAAAAGTATAATTATTTCAGATAGAGTAGACTTTTGTGTATGAAAGGGAATTATCAAAAACTTTCCTGATGGGGGGGGGGGGTCATGATTGGGGAATCAAAATTTCACGATTCCCCAATCATGAAATTTTTGACAGTATTTAAACTTTTTGGTTACAAGAGTCAAAAAATTTTTTCTGAATGCTCTGTATGTATTATCCTCTTGAGCTTCAATACATATTCACAAACAAATGGAATTTCTCGTTAGTTTAAATGGTATTAGTATTGAAAAATAGCAGTAGCTTAAGATGACAAGTAAATTCAAGTTGAAATGCAGCTAGTATATATTCGCATATTTTGTAAATTAAACACAGCCTTCATGAAATTAATTTATATTTTTTACAGAAAATGTTTATTGGTCTGTAAAAGAATTTACTATTTAAAATGATTATTTCTATATTGCAGCAAATTGAAAATTATATGCTATTTTCATATTTACTATGCTGCTCTCATAGTGTTGTGCTTACAAAACTAATATATCTTCATAAATTTATACAACAGAAAACTCTGAAAAAATGTTTACAATTAAATAAAATGAGTTTATTTTCAGATAATTTAGTATGGTGAAAATAAATTTGGTTAAGCTTGCTTTTATATGTAGTTAAAATCAACTTCATTTCTCAGTATAAAATCAAGGATCAACATAACTGTAGACTGATAATACTTTACTTTAAAGAAAATATATTTTTCACAATCAAACATATTTTTATGCCATTTGAACATATTTTTACACTTTACCTCCAATTGCATCAATTTCATCAAAAAATATCAAGCAAGCTTTTTTATTTCGTGCCATCTCAAACAACTCTCGCACCATTCGAGCACCCTGAAAAAGAAAGTTTATTTTAATGTTAGGCATTTTTTAAACAAAAATCAACAATAATATAATGAAAGGAGAAAATACACACATTGCATTTTAATGTAACAAAGTATTCTAAAATGTTTAATTTTCCTCTATTAGTCAAGATTTAATTGTTTAATAATACATAATAAAATAAGAAAGGAAATTAAAAATACTTATGTTAAAAATTTTCTAGTGTGACCAATTAGTTATGGGTTATTTTTTAATAACATGCAGTAGAAACTAATGTTAATTTAATCCTTATAGATCTCAGAAATGTTTAATTACTTTAATATTTTATCTGTTTTTTTCATCAATGAATTTTTGTAGACTGTCACAAACTAATACAAAAACCAAAACAATGCTGTTAAATCTTAGTTTTTCACATTTTTATTATGGATGAAATTTGTTCCTGTTTAATTAAGATAAATAGGAATAAAGTTTTCATTACACTAGAAGGGTGTCCTTTAAAAATTTTGCAAACTGCAAAAGAGAACATAACATTGTGAAGAATGCTTTTGCACTAGTTAAATATCTCTCTCTTCATTTTGAGTCACCTGTCTAGAATATATTTCAAGTTACATAAAATAGATGAGTCTTTAGTGATCCGAAAAACCATTTTATTAAATACTTCATTTTATCTCACAAGATGCTGCTATAATTATGTAAATAAATTATTATTTTTTTTCCATTAGAAATTTGGGTAAATGGAAACTATCACCCACAAAGACTATTTTGCATGAAGATTAAAATGCAATACTTGGTTTACACAGCTATTAAAATAATAAAAAATTCTTAACAATTAATAAAAGCACAATAGTTTGTTAGTTGTCTGTGAAAATTTGTGAGCTATATCTTCAGCACATTTTCTAATATTGACTTTCTTATTAAAAAACAATGAACAGTGTTTCAGGAAAATCCAAGAACTAAAATACGGCCAAAACAACCTACAGTTTTCACACACAATTTGCTCAGCTGTTATAATGATCATAAATAAGATGCCTTTTTCCCATTAAGTTTTAGGATGACTAATAGCTAATCTCATATATTTATATAACCATACATTATTCCCTACACACTTTCATTAAATGGTCATTACTCTAAATTGGTTTAATAACCTTAATGTTAAACTTTAAAATAAATAAATGATTTAACTAAAATTGAGTATAACAGCGAGATGTATGCATAGATTTGTCACTCAATGGTAATTTTTAGTACACGAGGGCTAATTAGGACTGAGATTTAGAATAGATGCATGCATGATGGTTGAGACTAGAGTAGATAATAAACAAAGGATGCTATGTTATTTTCATGTTCCCTTTATTTCCAGTAAATTGAAAGTTTTTTCTTATAAATTTCACATATGCTTAGACTTAGGAAGAAAGTCATTTTAATTATTAAATTGAGTATTATAAGTTTTTTTAACCAAAAATTTTAATAAATATTTTTCCAATAATCCCCCCCCTTATTTACATCCTAGTAAATAGGAAGGAAAATATTAAAGCAATGTGACAACAATTAATTAATAATTTAAAAAAAATTACCTCTCCAACATATTTCTGAACAAGTTCAGAACCAATCACTCGAATAAAACATGCATCTGTCCTGTTTGCGACTGCTCTAGCACACAGTGTTTTTCCAGTTCCAGGTGGTCCAAAAAGCAATACACCCTTGGGTGGCTCAATACCCAAATTCACAAACTTTTCTGGCTGAAATAAGAGAAAACAGTTTACTATGGAATATATATTATTCAATGCAATATAATTGAATTATCAATGGCAAATATTAATAATAAAATTATAAATAATTTCAAATCATGCAATAAAAATACATAAATATACTTTGTTATATTTTATGGCAATTCACATTGAAAAAAGTGATATATAATTATGAAGCACAAAAAAATTTGTATTTTTATCACAAATATATTTCATAAATTTGAACATAAAACTAAGCACTCAAAAAATTAATATCTTACATGAAGAAGAGGAGTCTCAACAACTTCTCTTAATTTTTCAATTTGTTCTTTGCATCCACCAACATCACTGTATGTGACATCTGGTTTTTCTTCTACCTGCATCATGGTTACAGTAGGATCAATTTTAGGAGGCAGAGGAATGTGAATTTGATACTTATTACGATCCACTCTGAAATCATAAATAATTATCAGTTTCTATTGTATAATTTATAAAATTACTAAATAGCATTTAAAAGACTAATATATTGAAAATCCAAACAACAAAAATTTTTTATATTTTTCTTTTAATTGATAGTTTTAAAATTTCTATAGTTTGTTCCAAGGACTATTTTTCACATAATTATGATTTAATATAATGTATCTAATGTCATATCCATTTTGGCAAAAATCTAGAGTTTTATTGTAATCCTCCAGATATTCTATATCTTAAGAGGAAGTGACGGACCAAAAAATAGTGAACAGTACCAAATGTTAAGGAGCAATAACAGAGTAATACTGTCTTGATAACAGACTTCAAACCATAAATTTTATTAAATTATTTTGCTAAAAACCCATTGTCTTGCTTCAGAAGCTCAGCAAGATACAAAATAAGAAAACGCTAATGATTTTTATTTTTAATATGGCTCTGTAAAAATATTTTAGCATGCGTTAGCCTATGTTATTACAAATAACATTTAGATTTGTTTGTTACCTAAAGGTCTTGTTTTGAAATTGAGAGTTAATTAGACCAAGACCAACTATTTAAAGTAGATTATGAATTATAAAAAATATTCATACAAGCTAGATGTGATTGCATAAACAAAAAGAATGGAAGTACGGAACAATTTTTGGATTTTCTTCAATTGTTATTAATGAACGAAAATGAAAAAATTTATAACCTGCACAAATTGGAAACATGGATAAGGAATATGTGACATTTTTTGTTTCCTCAAACAAAACTTTAGCTGAAAGTTAAAGTTTTGTAATAGTTAAGTAAGCTTAAGTAACACTTTTTGTTTCTCTTTCAGAGATACAAAAAGTATTACTGTTAAAATTTCACGGCATAAAAAAAAACATTATTATTAAGGTTGTAATGAAAATCTTATCAGTTATCATATTACTTTATATTTAAAATATAGTAATTTATTATAATAATCAGCAATAAAGTTTTATCCTAAAAAATTGTATAAAAATAGGGGTGCATCTTATAGGCTGATATATCTCATACAGCAGCAAATACAGTAACAATTTGAGATAAAATTAACTGCAATTCTATGTGTGGTACTCTCAACTCTGGTTTTTATCAAGTATATTTATTTAATACAAAGTTAGTTGCACACATCCCTAGTAAAGGCCTGAAGATTATTAAACATCAATTTGGTTTTTAGCAAAATACTGAAAAAAATAAATTAAGTTTTATAAACCTGATTTATAAATATCATCAAAGATATTTAACTTTTTGGTTGAGATGATCAACTGAATAATTAAAAAAAATAACAATACATCACATTTTTATTTTTATTTATAGTTTACATCAGATTTTCATGTGTAATTAAAATTTTTCCATAAATGAAAAATTATTAGAATAATTAATTAAAATCCAGAAGGTTTTGTGTTTGGATATGTAAAAATAAATTACTGAAACAATTAGTATGTTATTTATGTAAATAGATTAAAGCATGTAACATTTTGAGGAACAGCCTTACATTCTTCATTTCATTGGAAAATACTTTGAGATTCGTAAATACTTTATTAAAACTGTAAAAAAAAATGCTTTTTTTTGTTTATTTTCAATCTATTTTTCATATCAAAAATAAAATAATTTAAAATATTATATATTATTCAGTAATGAAAAAAAATTATAAAAGTAAAGAGATTACTGAAATTTATTGTCTAATTTATTACTGCTTTTGTTGAAGTCGAGTTCAAATCAAATAAATAATTTTTCAATGTTTTCTTCATTTCCCTCCCCCCTATAATAAAGGTAGCAAAATAAGTGCTCATTTGAAAATGATCTTACACTTAACTTTGATTGTGTACATTGAAATATGACAAATAATATAAATTTTTAAAAACTTACCCTACTCTCATGCCTTCTTCAATATCTGTGGGTGCTACAGAGTCAGCTAGATCTACAACAAATTTAGCAAACTGCTTGACATTGATTATGTATTTAGGATCATCAGAATCAGTAGTAATTATTTTGGTGCAGCGAGCAACTTGTAATGGTTGTTCATTTTGAAGAGTTTGTTTATCAGCTGCAAGATCCCAAAGAGCTGGTGGTGCAAGACCAGTATCAGATTCTTTTATACCTGTTATTGAATGAAATGTTCCAGTTAATTTTGATCATATAAAAAACTGTTTTAGTAAGTTATTAAAGAAATTTTTAAGCACAAATAAAGAGGAAAGATGAAATTCTTTTGATATAAATATTATTTAAACGAGGAAAAATCTAAAATGCATATTTAAAAATAATTTAAGAATCAAATAATATAAAATACAATAGAGAGAATTGATAAAATAAAATCAAAAACATTGAAACTCATTATAATAAAATTTTAAAGCATCAAAAATACATTTAACACTAAATTTAATTTCATTTACAGAGGTATTTCTTTAAAAAAATTGCCCAGACAAAAAATTTCAAATTAAAAATAATTATTGATCCCTTTAATCAATATTATATAATTAATTTCTACTATAAATTAGTAAATTAGTGTTTCTTTGCACACCTACACACACACACACACACACACACACACACACACACACATATATATATATATATATATATATATATATATCAGGCATAAAATTAATGATTTTTACCTTACAATTCATAAATGATTTTTTAAATTGAATGTCTGGAGTTAGTGATTAAAATATTAAAGAATATTTAAAAAAAAAAAAAAATTCCTGTACGCACAGTAAACTTGAGATAGATTTTCTTTTCAAGAAAAGCTTGGTAATTCTTAAATTAACATGATGCTTGTGTTTTTAAGTTTTGATCCATGATGCTTGTTTTCCAAACATAACCCATTGTTATTTACAATGTATAAATAACAAATCATAACGTTCGGTCATTAGCAATAACAACATTCATAATATAGAAAGAAGAGATTTTCAACCTCTAAGGTTTTGAAAATGCTATCATAACAACTCTCTTTGACTTTTTTAATTAAGTGATATTAAAAATTTATGTTCAGGAATGCCATCTTGAATTATTATAGACATGATATCATCAATTTAAATCAATTCTATCTGTTTTATTCTTTTTAGATATAATCCAACATTATTTGCTTCATTTATCAATTCATAAATTATGTGTGATTAACTTTTGCTTCTTTTTTTATCTGCTTCTTCTTTAAAGATCTCAAAAAGTTTAACTATAGTTAAATTCATAAAAGCTGATAAGTTTGTATATTTATTTCTAAATTTTTTAATTTATGTGCTTAGGTTTTCCACAATATATATAAATATAAAGTTTAACACAAAATCTTATAACCTAGCTTTCACTACCAAAGAATGGGATTTTGAAGAAACTTCTCTAATTTATCAAAATGTGAAGAAATATCTATGCATAAATTTAAGTTATATTCTTATTGAATTAATAATATTAAAATACCATTTTTCTCATACTAATTAATGACTTTCTATATTGACTACGAATTTTTTCCCCTCATATTACTTAAGAAAAAATATATATTCTCCTTTTTTACTCTTTTTTTATTTTATTTTTTATTTTTTTTTATTAAACTCATATAGTAACCTGACAAGATATGATTTAATTTATGAAATCTTTTGCATATAGGAGGATTTGTAAAAAAATCTATTTTCAATTGGTTTTGTAAATTAAGTTGGCTAGAAAGATTAAGTTACTTGAATGAAATGAAGTTTACGTCAACACAAATGCTGTCCCAATTATATCATTGAAAATTCAAAAGCCAAACTAGAAAAAAAAATCTACATAATTTATGAACCATATCTTTATCTTTTAAAACCTCCATCTACAAACCAAAAAATGTTTTCTTCACAGAAAAGCTTTTCTACACTATTTTCTAATATACACATGGTTAGGTACAAATCTAATCAATCATTTCATCTTTTAGAATCTAAATGTGCCGTTATCAAATTACTCTACTCATCATCAAAAATAATTTAATTTATTACTTTACATAAATTTTATTCACAGTTTCATCAATATTTAATTGAAAAGATTATTCAATTTTCTCACAAAAAAATTTCTCTTATACTTTAAGCAACACTAAAGTCATTTATACATGTTGCACAAATTTTTCCCATCTTTACGCAAGACATAAATTAATTTATTATTAATTAATTATGTGAGCTCACTAACTTTTAGAACTAAGGTAAAAATATGACTATTTTTACCCAGAAAAGCAGTGATGATTGCTTTGCACTTAGTAGCTCAATTGAAGAGAAAATTTCAGATTTCTAAGAGAGGGGCTGTCACAAAAAGTCTCATCTCATTAGTACCCAGATTGCAAAGAAGATGATTAACCTCATTCTGAAAACTGTTAAATTTTTAAAACAAAACTCACTAGAAAGAGGGATCATTAGCTGAATTACTTTTATGTATTAACTGAAAGGAAATTTTAAACATTTTAAAAAACTTTCTCTTAAAGAATAATTTTTTTAATTAAAATCTCAACTTAAAAATTTTAAAAAACCAAAATCTATTCTCAGGATGGAAAAGTAGCACTCCTGAAATTAAATTAATTTTTCTTATAAAGAGAGAGAATATATATCTCCTTTTAAAGAATTCAGATTATTATAATACTCAGTCATGGAACAGCGGTTTAAGTGCATTTTTAGAAACTTATGGACTTTTTCTCATAATTTATTCCAGGAATGTAATAGTATTGTGAGATTTCAAATCAGCCTGGAAATAGGAAATAAAATTTTGTAAGTTTTCAACAATCAAATTGAGAAATTTAGAACAATTTACATAAGTTACCTTTTCCTAAAAAAACGAAAACAGCTATCATAAATATAATCAACAAAGGTTAATTAACAATTTGAAGTTTTTTTTTTTTAACAAATTCTTATTTTGTTAATTAAAAATAATATTAAGTGGGATGATGCACAACATACCAGTTTAAAACAAATTGCTGACTGAGTTGATTTTAAATCCCACAAACTTATTAAATAAACAAAAAATTTTAATGAAGTAAAAAAAGGGAAACAACATTATAATTTTTAAAGAATAATGGTAAAATTTAATAAAATTTAGGAACAACTTTAATTGAATGAATAGGTTGTTTATTACAATATTTTTCATTTTATTATTTTATAGTTACTGAAGTAAGAGTTTATTTAATGCATGGAACATAGAGGTGGATAATAATTGACTGCAAGACCTTTATATTCTATTTTAAAAACTGATTAATTTGGTTGGTCAAACAAAAGCTCAATATATTTAAGCATTATCTAAAAATATTCAAGAAGGAAATGTGATTTATGCTGATACTTGACTTTTCAGACTATTGAAATGACAGTACTAGATTTCACTATTTAAAAGTAAATTATAAATAGTATATAGACAATAAATCAAATGACCCTATACAAGGAATTGAAAGAATAAGAGTTTCTTCAAATGGAAAAACATTTTGATATTTAGAAAATCACATTTATCAAATTTCTTTCATAGCAAAATAAAAAATGTTATCTCCACTCTATTTTGAAATGTATTTCAATTTTCTACCAAAACGTAACTGAAATTAAGTCATATAAAGACATCGAAAAAATAACTGCTAGATTGTTAGTCTACTTGTCAGTGACATCCTTATTGATGACTTATAAAATTTCTTTATCGATTGAAAGTTAATAATTAAAAACATTATTTAAATTTAATTGTTATATTTACTTTAAAAAAAACTTATTTGAAAATTTAATATTTATATACATTTAGTTTTAAATCTAAATTCAATTTACTTCCCTTGAAGACATTTTATAAGTGACAAGCAAAATTTAAAATAATTTTTTTGCAAGAAATGGGAATTTAATTAGCTATGGCTAATTTTTATTGGGCTGCCAGAGGACTCATGGCCGATAAGGCGACTGTTCGGATGTAGGGGGAAAAAATAAGAATTTAATTAGAAAAAAATATAAAAAATCCAGATAGTTGGCATATATTTCTTTATTATATATTAAATAATATTAAATTTCAAAAACCTTTAACATTAAATAAATCAAAAAATATTTATTATCATTAAAGTAGAAAAAAAATTAAAACATAACAGTTAAATCTCTTATATTAAAATTGGATACCTAAAAATGTTCTAATTTTTTTTTATATACACAGCAAAGTTAATCACATTTAATATAAATTTTAACTTTTTTCAAATTTGAATTATTGATATTTGATTAGACAAATGTTGTATTTTGTTAACTTACTAAGTGAACAAAACAATGAAATAAAATTTACCTGTAAGTTCATTAACTTTTTTAAGTATGCCCTGTATGTCATCTTCAACTTGTTTTATTGCTTTACTGTATTGTCCAACACCCTATTCAGAAAAAATTCTTTTAATTATCAATAGTTATTTTTGAAAAAAATAATTAATTAGAAATTCAAAGTTTTTGATAACAATAAAAAATTATCCTCTCATTTGCAATTAGTGATTATATTGATGATATAGATATGTAAGCTAAGATCAAAATTAGAAGTAATAATACAAATAATAAATTGCCATTTTAAATATAAATTGTTAAAATCTGAAAATTTAATACTTTGTAGCTAAGAAGTCAATACCTAGAATATTAAATTTAAACTTGATAAAGTTTTTTCTAATGAAACTTTAAAGCCAGATACATTGAAATGAACAAAGTAAATTACAGAATACATAAAAAATACTTACATAAGTTTTTAACAGAGCAATATCTCCCTCATCCAATGCTACATGTAAAAAATAACAAAATACATTAATAAATAAGTTTTAATTTTAAATTAATTACAAAATACATGAATACAAAACTGACTAAGAGTTAAAAATACTTGATCATATATGGTACAAAATCAAACACTTTTCTTTTGTCTGCTTATAGTATTTAAATGTAAGTATATATAAATATATAACCAATAATCAATGTTTGAATTTCAAAGTTAAAATTTTATCAAAGTTTAAAAATATTGAGTTAGAGTATACTTTAGGGTGCCCCTTTGATTCTTGCCAAGTTATGATCGCGCTCGATTGCCAAGATGGGCAAAACCCAATTGTATTCTGATTATAACAAAACAACTGATTGTTCTGTGCACAAAAAAAAAATTGATAGCCAAACAAAAATCACTGTTTGCCAAGGTGGCACCCTAAAATATAGTTTTACCAAATATTGTTTTCAGAAGTTATAAATATTTATTTAAAAATTTAAGTTGAAACATTTAAAAATAATTGTTCATTATTAGATTGATAAATCAAGATTGTTCAGTCATAAGATCTTTAAAATCTAAAAAAATCTATCCCTCTTTAAGTATACATTTTCCTTTCAGGAACAAATTAATATCTGCTAAATGAAAATTGTATAATAATATTATCGCTTACTTGCCCTTTTGCCTAGCAATACTAATAATTAAATATATAAACTAATTTTAATATTAAAATATTTGCTATTATGAGTAAAAATGCATAATATCAAGTGTTATTTAATTCATATAAATATTTTAACACACATTTAATATTAGATATTCTACAAAAATTAACAATACCTTATACTTCTATATCATCACATTCATAAAACTAAATAATTGACTAAATTTTATTTTTTAATAAAAAAAATAAAAAGCATTAACCAAAACAATGTATATTTAAATAAATTTATACATGATAAAACAGAATCTATGAATTTTTTTCACAATCTAAAATTGATATATAAATATATATAGTAGTCAATATCGATAATTTATTAAATAGCTTCTAGTACAATAGCTAAGAGTTTGGTAAATAAGCAGCATATTTAGTAAAAATATTCCATATGTATTAAATACTCTCATTGTTACAAAATCTTAAGCAAAATGTTATTTATTACTCCACATTTAAAATATTTTTATTACTTTTCAAAAATGAAACAAAATATGAAAACAAATTTGCATTTTTGCTCAAACGATACTCTAAAAAATTAAAAAAAAAATCTAGGTACAAATATGTACATATTTTTTTATCCTTTATATGTATAAATGACATATAAAGCATCAATTTCTTGTTACATTCCATTTCAGTAGAGCCACAATCTAGCATTAAAAAAAACCATTACTGTAAAAGAATAAATTAATAATTACTTTGATTATATATCTAGGAGAAATAATGCATGTAATTCAATTATTATTTTTAGTATTTTCGCAAGGGCGATCATATTATTATCTATATAATTAGTAATCATACATCTTAACACATCAGAAAAATGGCTTATTTAAAAATATTTGTTTTATCTAATTTAATAGCAATATTAATTAAAGTAATTCATTATAAATTGAAACATTCATAGATTACTAACTATTTAGAACTTGGAAAGACTTGAATATTTTGAAGATATGAAGTAAAATTTCGATAAATCAAATATTATATAGCGTTAAAATAATACCTTTCACGTCTTTTTCTTTTTCCTCATTGTCTTCTTTGGGTTTTCTCATATCATCTCCTAAATAGTCAGGCATTTTTAAGAGAATTTAAAATGAAACTATTTGAAAATGAATATATTATTTGTACACAATAGTCAATTTCTCTAGTCAGCGGATACGAATTACAGTTACAGATAAAAGAAAATTTTATTAACTTATTTTGATTTCATGCTAATGCCAACTATTGTAATTTATCTTTTACCAAAAACACTTTCATTATTAATAATCCCAATTTTATTCCGAGGAAAAAAAAATATTTTTCTAATTTTTTTAATGACAGCCAAGTGGAAAAACCTTTGTCACAACTATTTTTGTTCTTTATTTCTTTACACCAATTAGGGAAAAGATAACATTTTAAATATTATTCGTGTAGTAGTTGTTTCCTCATCAAAAGTTTCCAATTTTTTTAAAAGTGTCTCATTCAAAAGCAATCCGTTACTTGTTTATATTTATGTCTTTTATTTTTTAAGCTTATACTTCAAAGAACATATAGCAAAAACACAGTCATAATTTCTTACCCGGTAAGAATTGAAGATGGAAGTTTTCTTACAGATAAAACGAATTTCTATCGATAAATTGAAAAAAAAAAATTTTAGATAATTTAATCTAGGAAAATCATATTCATTAAAAGGGCAATTATTTCGAAACTAAAAATATTTCACGATTAAGTTTTGAAAGGATATATATTACAGTCATTTGAAACTATCATAATATGTTTATTAATAAAGTAGATATGATCAATTACATCTTCAACTCTCTTTCAAAATGTATTAATTTAATATATTGTGACGTAATGTATGATAAAATAATAGAATTTAGTTTTCAAAACAAATGTGAATAAATACAAGAATTATGTAAATTCTAAATGGTAAAAGTATCTTCACTTTTAAATATTTCATTTATTTAACGAAAAGTAATGCAATTTTTAACAAAATTCCCCTTTTATTATCTTTTTAACTAAAAGAAAAATGTGCTTAAACTTATCACACAGATTCAGAAAAAATTGCATGAATGTCAAATTGATTAGATCCTAGCAGAGCCCACACCCATAGCCACTTTAAAATATGCATTTCAAATAAAAATATAAATTTAACTTAATATTGTAACAGAGAACTAAAAATTACCTGGCTAGCAAACAACTGATTACTGTATTATAACTGTATTGGGGGATAGTGTGGAGCGTGAGTATTAACTTGTGGACTGTGTAATTAAAACAATAGCAATTTACAAATTAAAGGATGCCGACGAGGGCTCGTAATACACATAATTTTTCTAGGGAGTTACGAAGAGCGACTATGTTACAGGTGGCAGCGACTGAAGTGCCAATTTAGTATAAGCAGTCTTAAGCAATAACTACTACAAAAATTTAATATTTGTAAGTCAAAGTTTTTACATAAAGATGGTTATTGTGATAAGTTA
The DNA here is from genome assembly GCA_026290005.1 of Latrodectus geometricus. Lineage (NCBI taxonomy): Eukaryota > Metazoa > Arthropoda > Arachnida > Araneae > Theridiidae > Latrodectus > Latrodectus geometricus. Next base: position 89,463 of record JAPDSC010001919.1, read on the forward strand.
TATATATTACCATCAAACATTATCAAAATAACATAAGAAATTTGGTAGAATTATAAATATTTAATTATCTAAATACGTAGTTTTAACATGAATACTGAAAACATTTTTAACTAATTAAAATCACATTTTACAGTGATATTTTTTCAAAATTTTTGATCAATATGCATTTGATATTTTAATACATTTCTGTTCAATGTAAAGAATGGAATAATCCTTTCTGAAACATTTCTAGCTTGGCGTGCATATTTAATGAAAATGGTTCCTCTTTTGGTAATTTTATACTTGTTAATTTACTTTGGGAGAATTTTAAGTATATCTTAAATATTTTCTTGTAATTAAATACACCTATGATTATTTTAAAACAAAAGTTATAGTAAAAAGCACAAGAATTAAAATATTAATAATAAATTTTAGCCATGGTGATTTTCCAAAAAGTAATCATAATAATATAATTAGTGGTTGATGGAAAAATAATTTTAAGTGAAGTTTTTTTAATTAACTTTTATAAGAAAACAATGATTGTGGCTCAAAGCTACTTTTAAGTTCAGTCATGCTACTTATATTCTGAAAATGATAGAATACACCAAAAATTGCAAGGTACTTTTAAAAAAAATGTATTATTTTTGGTATGTAATAATTCTGTTTTAGAGAATTAGCTCTATTTAGTGCAAAGATGCAACGATTCTATTTTGAAGAATTAGTTCTATAAAGTGCAAGAATGCAACGATTTAAATTTTAGAGAATTTTTTCTATATAGTATATAAAAAGATGTAGATTCAATTTCAAAGAAGTGTTCTATGTAATTGCGATTTTAATACAATATTTTTTATTTTGTAATTACATCATTTATTCAAATCCAGTTTCTCTGATGATTGACAATGAAGTCTTAAGCAATTTCGACCAGAACAATGATAGTCTATTTTAAATGTAAGCATTAACTGCGCATGTGTAAATTCATAAAAGAGTTTTTAGCGAAATTCTTCTCTTTGTTCACGTGAAATATTTTTTTTTACTTTTGATGATTCGTATTTCTCATTTATTATTTTTACAAGATACACAATAAGAATTTTTGATTTTTTTTTTTTTTTTTTTTTTTTTTAATGCATGTTTGCAATTAGAATTTTCTTTTAAAAGTCTTACAGCATATAATACAACAAGTAGTGTGATAACAAACTTCTGTTAAGAATTTATCGTTATTATAAGCTTCAGCTTTTTTTTAGAACTACCAGTACTTTTCAGTATTAACATAATGAAATTTATTTTACACTAGAAATTTTTCGATCTATCATTTATCAAATATTTTTCTAATAAAACTTTTTCAACGACAGACATGATAATTATCTAATGGTCATTTGGTACAAAAAATGTTCCTCATGAAACAATGATCCTCTCGCCGAGAAAGATTTCTCTGTCAGAGATAGGACTTTCTTTTCCAGAAAGACCTAAATTTATATAAATGAAACTTCTATTTTATAATATTTTTCTATTTATGAATATAAATGGAAGCTATTATTTTATTATATTTTGTTACTACATATAATAATTGTTTCAATAACTCAAAAATTTAAAAAAGAATAAAGCTTTAAGCGAATTATATATATTTTTTTATTATAATTTATTCTCTTATCTAAAAAAGTGTATTTTAAAACACTAAATTATTCTAAGCTGAGACTGTTGCAGCTTTAATTTCTCTAATAAGAAAATAAATTCCATTGTTATTTTTTTAGGCTCTTGAATAAAAAGTTTATTGTTGAAACGTATATTTTGATTCTAAACTCAATTAAACAGCAATATTATTAAAAATAATACGTATTTCTTTAGTGCATTGAAACACAATCTTTTCCATTTTTCTGTTTATTAACGGAAAGATCCACTATTCTTGTCGTTGCTTAAAATATTTTTTGCTGTATTTTCATGCTAAATATATGTTAAATTTTTTTTATTAGAAGTTACTAGTTGATATTAAATACATGATTTTTATCATTGATAAATATATATAACGTTTTTATCTATCTTAGCATATATCTAAGAATTTTATTTTAAAATAATGTTTTGCGGTATGGTATACTAAATTTTGTAAGTCTCATTTTTAAAAATAAGGATTCTTTTAAGTGTAGTTATAATTTACTAAAGAATTCCGAGAATGAATCTAACAAAAAATTCATTTTGCATTTACTTTCTGTCTTATTTTTGAAGGTATTTTTAAAATATATAACGTAGTTAGTTTATCAATTAAAAATATCAAGAAATTATCACATTACTTCTATCAAATTCATTAATAAATTTACTATTAATGTTTCCTCCATAAAATTCTCCAATTTTAACCATTACTAAATATAATGACAAACAATTTTTCATGTTCTCTAAATATCAAGTTTTCATCAGTTCTAAAATTGAGGTTCAGTTTTTATTCCTTTTAAAAATTCAATGTTTTTCACTTCCTCTTAGTGTTTTACAATGATAAGAATTTCAGAAATTAAGTTTAATTGCAATTAATTTTAAATGCTCACAATTTTTCCTAATGTTTCTTCGGGCTTACAATTTATGAATCAGAAGCTCTCGATTTTATTTATTCAAAATATCTGAAAGATTAAGATTCATAAATTGTGAAGGATTTTTATAAAATCTTTATCTGAAATATAATAAAAAACTAATGCAACAAATAAATTTGTAGCCGTAAACAAAAAAAAAAAAAAAAAAAAAAAAAAAAAAAAAAAAAAAAAAA